>UZAN01000215.1:0-12657 GCA_900618425.1 Echinostoma caproni | reverse complement strand
AATCTGAGCTCGATGAGCTAGCAAGTTCATCTCTGATAACCTCCAAAACACTGAGTTTAGTACGCCTCAGGAACTCTGACGGTGCCCTACGACAGTCACTTGAGGATAAAATCAAAACGAACCTTGATATATGATTAACGAATTGACTTACTTGTTAAAGAAATTACGAGGGGTTGATCGAGAGGCTGAGAAAAATCCGGAATGGGCTCATGGCCCAAATACAAACAGACAGTGTGCAGGATACGTATTCTTGTGAGTATCTTTTTCAAAGAATTTAAAATCGCACGTGTGTCTTCGTCAAAAATTGGTTCCGTGGAAGGACCGTTTGGAATAAAGATTTTGGGAGACTCCTGTTATTTTTTTCAAGAAACAGAACAGATAGAATACAAATCTGAAGTCACCATCATGGCTTTAGTACGTCAAAATCTGCGCACAGCACACGAATTGACCTGATGCGTAGGAAGAATGAATAGTGCAAGAGCACCGGGTAACTGTTGTGCCGACGTAACATGAAACGAATATGTTCTATTGGAATGTTCTTCATTTCTGCGATCTTGAGAACTCATGAAATCACGTATGGGTTGTCATTATGAACTAAATGATAAATCAGTTGGTACATAACTACCTCAGACTTCATCCTTGTCTGAGTCCACATCATGTAATAAAAAGTTACGGTACAACAATCTATATGAAAAAAAATCGATCCAAGATTTGTTCGTGGGCGGAATAGTCTTTTGGGCCGAAGCAGGCGAATCTTATTGGGGTATTCCTAATCGAAGCCTAATCTGCGAATCTGCAAGGCAGAAGGGAGGCTTGTGAAAACTGGAGGCAGTTATATCTTGACAACTCAGCTTTTCAACATCTAGTCCAACTCTAAAATCGCTGACTTGAAATCATGAATAAGCAAGTTCTATTCAAGGGCGTACAACTGGGCTGCAACTCAAGGGGAAAAGCGTTCATCGTAAATTCATCAACTGTAGTTCAGCGTTCTAGAACTTATGCATAATAACCGATATTGGAACGTTCCGAGGCAGAGGCGAACAATCTTATTGAGTGAGTAGGAGATTCGGTCAACTGTCCGTAAATTCGACGAAACCTCAAGAATCCTCCGTGGATTTTTATTAGTTACTTTGGTTTTCTCATAGAAATGGACCGATTTTCAGCAAGGCTTTTCCTGTCTCAGACAAACCACTGACGACCGGTGTCTAGTCTACATTTCGTGCGTGGTTCACACATCCTCGGTATTGCACCCCAGTTTCTGAAATCAAGCCGACTGTACAGTTTTATAGCTGGATACCGCGCCTAAGAAAGTAAAGTATATGGTTCAAATGAAAAGAATTGTAGATGTGCCGAAAAATTATGGAGATTGAACAGTCTATCTATACTATTTTCTATAACGTACTGTCCATGATCCCCCAAAAGCCGTTTAAAAGTTCAAGTTTTATTCATTTCAATGCGGACTTTTTGCATAAGACAGATACTGGAGACGGAGGGATTTAATAAATAAAATGACATTCAGAGGCAAATGAGCGACAGGGAAATGCAGTCTATCACAAAGAAGAAAGAACCAAAAAGAATGAGCGGCAGTGACCTTGGAAACAAGAGTACAGCTATCGTAGAACTAAAAATAACTGGTATGAATTTTAACGAACCCTGTGTATCGAAGTACTTGCAAATTTTCGTTACGATCTCGGTAGTCAGGTGCGAATTAAGTGACTGCACTAACGGTGGCACGGGAAGCAATAATGAAACCATATGAAGTCACGTGATGCATGTTAATGCTCTTTGTATAACAGAGCATCACGACGAGACTGCACTTTGACGAGGTGTGGTGATTTGCGTGTCTTATGACCCTACGAGCTATACAGGATGGCTCCTCACAGCCACAGATCCAATCATAACTGAAAGGTTAATGGGTAGAGACCAGACCAGGCTCAGTCTCACAAGGCCTCCTGCTTGGGTACTTCTTGGATGCCTCTAACTATACATGCTCGCCCTTGGAGAAGTCACTCCAGCAAATAAACACGGAGAGGGACAATTTACTAACCAAAACCTGGCTAGATAGAGCAGGGTACCTGGGGCTTCCTCCCGACGGTGGGAGAATTCTTCGCAATTCATTGGATAGCCCAAGCTGAGTAGCCCCCGAAGAACAAGGTGCTATCCCGTCCACGTTCCGCTTGTCTCAATGGAGACAGGAGACCAAGGGTTAATCCCGAACAGCGAACCGACAATCAATACACCAGCGAACAATATACTGAACCGAAATCCGAAGGCCTTACGTGACAGGTCTCTAGAAGTTCCCACACAGGTACGTTGGTCACGCCCCGGGTTGGATATACTCCCCACTGTCCTTAGGATCAGACTTTTGAGTCGAAGGCTCCGGTTAGGGTTCCCAAAGAAAAACTCCTTTGTCAGTGTAAGCTACCGCGAAGTGTGTCGTGCCCTGAAGTTTAAGGCACCCATTTGAAAAAGCCTCTCCTCATCTCCATAGTTATTCCTCTCAATCCTGAGTAATCCCAGATGCCTCCTGTTTGCGCCACCAACTGAATACCACACAGTGTTTAAGCAATAAGACCAAACAATTAAAAGTTATAGGATTCCTGAAGCCCAAAGGCACCCACTGGAGTAAGTGGTTGCTCTCCATAGATTGCGTTCGTTGGGGCACTCATTACGCCTGTCACCAAATAAGGGTGCCAGGGCGCGCGATGTTTGCTGAGACAGGTAGTGGGTGAAAACAAGCCGAATGTGATCATGAGGGCATGAAAACCCAACCAAAGACTCGGTTATATAGGTGGCGTTAGGTTCCTGAGACTGAGACTTCGGTTCACTGTAATCATTGGTTAGACACTGAGTGATATGGCTGAGTGTTTTCACCGCCTCGATTGATTTAATTAATTCATCGAGTTTTACTTCAGTGACCCAAATAGCCAGTCACCCGTATTATGTTCGACAAACTGTGATATTCCGTGCACTGGTCAATGGTTTTCCGCTCCGAAACTACCTACTGCAAATTACTCAGTAAGCAAAGAACGATCACACAAATATAACGGTTCCAGTCACGAGAACACTAAATCAATCATTTACTGTTCCTAATAGTATTGTTGCTTTAGAACGATCAGCGGTGGAACCTGTGATTGAATCACTTAGGCTAATTTGTCTAGGAATGGAAAAAAACACAATAAAGCAAGTTTTACTTACCTAGAGTAAACAAAGTCAGCAAAATATCATTAAGATCTACCATATTTTCCCGTCCATCACAGCAAACGCGTAACCCCGAGCACATCATTATCGTAATGATGGAACTAAATGTCATCCTGGCATAGAATACACCGATAAATCTGATTTTCGCTTATCCCTTTATCGGAGAATGAGCTTATTGGTCCAAAGGGGAGAAATCTACCACATCAGCAAATGAACGCTGCTTTCGTCACTGCCTAGTAGGGTCAAGGTCAGAGATGACCAAGGGTAAGCAGTGAGCAATGCTCACTGCGATGCAGTGTCAGTTTTTGGCAACTGGGTTGTGGCTCCAAGTTGACTGCTTCCGGATCACGAGCACCTACTGGTATTAGCCTACAAAGACATGAGGATGAGCAGGTGGCAAATCAAAGTCGAAACCACCCAATGTAAACTGTCTCTAAATTTCTTGCCGATCTTGTTAGATTTGGTCTGACAAAATGCGAGGGGTAATTAAAAGCTGTTTTAGAGAGCGGAAAGTCGACTGATATGAACTACCTCGGACGGGGTGAGTGGCTCGGGTTGTGGCTGGTCACCCCCTTCTTGCACCTCAAGAAATACTCCAATATAACCAAGGGCCTCAAACAGCCTCTAGTGAGAAAGCCCTACTCACCGCATTCACGTGGTGGCGGTATTTTCCCACCAAACCAAAAGGAAGAAAAGCCAACATCCGGGGCTATAACCAGGTTGATGAACCACTGGCAGCTCACCGTGGGGAGTTTGTCAAAAACCCTGATTCCAAACTAATCAAGAGGTAGTGGCCACGGCTCGATTGGGCATCCAAGTGCATTGGACACCTTGGATGATGGACCCCATCCAAAGAGCGTATGGTCCGATGAACTGGACACGGACCCCAATGGATTGCGGTTTTCACAGACAGCCTCGCTGCCTTGCGAGTTAGGCTTCGGCTAACCGAAGGTTCTGGTTGTGAAGTCCCTGAGGAAATCCACCTGTTTTGGCCTGGGCAACTTGGTAGTATCCGGCCTACATGCAAATCATAGACCTTTTTCTTTTTCATTATGATTTGCTGGCGCAATGTCTGGATTTAGACGCGCGTGGAATACAAATACTCCTCGAACAAGATGACAAGTGGGAGGTGATTAGAAAGAGAGCGGTCTAGTTTGATTACCAACCCGAGGCACTCACCCCGACCATACTGCAGCTGTCGTCAGTAACATTCGAGATCCGAAAAAACAGGGATAGTGTGTATTATTATCTTAGATCCACTCCGTTTCTCGTAATGTTCTAGAGGAAACAAGAATGTCCACTGTAAGCCCCGCATAACTGCACCTTCCGCGGTACTTTTTCCAATACTACAATGGTCTCAAAAGAGGGCCGTGCACCTTAGTACATAAATTGGTAGTCATTTAGCATGTGCTTTATCTGGATTAAACCAATCACGACTTAAATGATGCGGCTAAAATTCCAACTTCCTTCACACACTAAATTCGTACATCAAGACTTCCCTTTTTCTGAGACCTTATCTACCAGCACTGAGGAGATGATGCAGACAGACAAGGACGTCCAAATTATCACCATCGGAGACGGATAGATCTATCATAAGGCTTGACGTATCCACTCGGTTGAAACAAAAAATCACTGGTCGTGAAACCAAGGTGGTTATTGTTGGTAATAACTTAGCTAAACTGTTTGACTTCTTCAGGCGCAACTCCGGGGACACGGGTAAAAACGCACACAGATTAGAACTCTTTTTGACTTGCCACTAGCTTTTGTTCTCCAGTTTACCTCTTTATCTGGTATATCGGACAGCTGTTTAATTTCTTTCACCCTTTTGGTGCACCAATTGGGACTCATTGTCCTCCATGAGACATGTTTTGAGATTACATCTCCACCGGTTAATACATGACTCCCTAACCTCGTACCCAAGGAACTGTCTTCAGTGAAAGTACGTTACCATTCAAAGAATGAAAGAACATTTCATCCGTTGCAAAATAAAACAACTGTTTATCACTCTAGCTAGCAGTCGGACATTTTGGCCACCGGGTAAGATTGTATCCCGCAACTGCTATCCCTTTAACTACTTCCTTATCAGAAACCACAAGCTAGATTCCTGTAAGCAGTTGCACCTCATCCGCATCAGCAGTGGGAAACCTCTGGAAGCGAGCGAAACGATCTGTGAAGCTGACGAGCACCCTGTTCTTAAAAAATACGAATTCTTGCAAGCTGAGTGAAGCAGTTTGTGGTAGTTTAGCTACTCACCAGCATTAACTTCTCACACGACTATTCCGGTACACATTACAAGGTCCATATCGACAGACTCATCTTTTGAAACCGAAATCCGCCAGGAGACCTAGGCAATAGGACGTCACAAAGTGAACAGCTCCGACTACTTTTTCCAAACTCTATTCAAAAATGATAACATGAAAGCCTGTTAGGGAACTGATGGCTCAGTTCTCTAAGGTTTGGAACAGTAAATAAGTCACATCCTCGTGACGGGGGATCGATTATCGTTCCCACTTTTAGAAAGAGCCTGTGCTGTAACTCCGCTAACCAGCCAGCCTATTTCCAATAGCGTTCAAGGCGTTGGCGTCCGTCTTTCTTCGAGCAATGTACAATATGCCTTAAGAGTAGGTCCACGAGGAACATGTGGAGTGTCCCACCGGTTATGGATGAATCGGCCAAATCTTCGATCATCGGTAGTTGCCAGGGTACCGTCATTCATTTCAAACGCTAACGATCATTGTTTTCCCACACATTCGCCTGGTATTCTATCACATCAACGAGACCGCACTATGGAACTTTTTTTCGACAAATCGATTACCTGCGATGTAAGTTCTAACTCTCAAAAAGCTGTCATAATACCCCATTTCAGGTTTCGGCCTATAATCAGCTTTTCCGTCCCGTGTATAGTGCTCTATGGCTAGCCAATATCCCATTTCTTTTCAACTTGACCAAAGCGGATTTTTTACAGAATGCTTTGTACAGTCTAAAAACTGGTGGGATTGAACTCATCACAAAGAACACAGTTATTAATGCGTTGGCACGGTGGTAACGTCACCAGATTATCGCCCCGAAAGACGTGTGTTCTAATCCCACCACCACTTGACTTTCCTCATTGTATGCTGTATGACAGTCCTTTGGCCGCTTCTCCCCTACCTGAAAATTGTACCTTTATGTACAAAAGAGTATGTCGATGGTATCAACTTGCAAGAGGACCACACATAAAAAGTTATAAATGCTTTGAACCACTTGGCGATCCAGGTATCCAGATATGGTATGCGCTTTGCAACATCTAGGTGCAAGTGTACAATACTGACAGGAGCCTGTGTCTGCATTTGTCCTTTGTGCTGATGTGCCGGAGATAGTTAATAGCTTCAAGTACACCACGAGTTTGATAGCACCCAGAGTAGTTCTCGCCAATCTACGATAACTGCAGTGCCGCTGACTCCTGAATTTTCCTTAAGGGAAAGGTGTAGGTTGCTGCGGTTTGCAACGTTTTGTTTTGCATTCCGTTACTTTTGAGCGACTAGATCCTACATGAGGACTTGCGGATAAGATGTCTTCTTGGACGTCTCTGATGATGGCAATCCATGCGTGGCAATCGGTGAAAAAAGTTTGTGTAGTAAGACCTGGTAGTGGTTCCAGTTACGAGTATGACATACCGATTGAAGGCCCAGTCATTCCATATACGCCATGATCGCAATACCCCAGGTCTCCAGTTGGAAACCGGAATGGTAACACCAACCACTACAGGGTATATGAGCTAGAGTCTGATGCAAAAATTGAGTTTTTCAGGCCTTCGGAGGAAGGTATCCGCGTTGTAGTATTTCGGAAAGCTCGTAGCGCCGTTGAACCTCATCATCGGAAGCCCGATCTCTCCAATTTACTTCCGATATGCGGAGTAGGCACCAACGACCAGGGATCTCTAGCTCTATTGTGTCTTAGATTCTTAGTAGCTACGTCTCATAAACATAAATGAGAATTGAGCAGATGGATGACTGGTAAACGCGAAGCTTGGTATTTAGGCTTATTTTGCAGCGATTCCATAGCAGTCTAAGAAGCTACAAGCACTTTCTTTTAGCTCCACATACAAGAAGTTGGATCTACCTTAGTCAGGCTGTTTGGTCTGATTGTAGATTTAGTTTTAGACGTGTTGATTTCTAGCTCGATAACCTGAGCAAGCTGGCTGATGGGGGCTGAAAATGGGCCGAAATTGTCCGTGGTATCCCCACGTAGGACAAAATCGTCCACAAACTTAGTGTGTGCGATGAACGTATGCCGGCCACGTCGCACTCAGGGGTAGTCGATGAGTGCTTGCTGCATCATCTAATTTATGGAGTGGTTGAGCAATAACGGCGAGACGAAGATAGTCTGATCCTACTGCCGAGGCAAGTAGCTGTTGGAAACAGATCAAGGGAGGTCAAACTAAGACCAGGCATGAGGATATGAAAACTCTAACCAGGAGATTGGGTCACATAGGTCCCGCTAGGCTCCCTGGCCGGGGACCCCGAGATTATGGTCACCGATGGTTAGAGACATGGAACGATATGGCTGGATGTCGCAAACAGTGGCGCTCATGCATCTACTCATTATTCCTGTAACTTCAGTCTATGGAAATGTGCTACTTTCCGCTTAAATCTGCTCTCAACATTCTAATCACCATTCTGCTATTTTATCCAAATGGGCAACCAAAACCGGCACACGAAAGTGCATGGTTAATGGTTGTAAGAACGGAACTGAACTGCAGAACTTAGTGTAAACTCAGTTGATTTTTCTCCGTGGGGAATAGCACATACATGGGTCCTTTAAAAGACTGATGAATTTCTCGGGGGTCCCGTCGGATATGAACCACAAGGATCGTCTATCGGCAGAGTCATAAAAGCGCGAAAGTCGATGAAGCACACTGATAGATTGTTGGAACTCAGAGATGACCTAGAATTTTACGGAGAATGCAATTGTTCAACACAGCCTCTTCCGTAGGCATCCCCAACGAGTGCAAAGCAATTAGGCAATATCGCCGCAAAACAAACTAGGTGACAATGCTGCTGAGGCTGTTACCTCTATAATATTCGCATTTTTGTCGGTCATCCTTTTTTTAATAGGGACTAAAATCTGAGCTTGCGCAATCTTTTAGAAACACTTCTCTTTCCCAAACAGAGCGGAAAAGGGTAGTGAATTGATCAGACTTGGTGGACAGGCCTCAAATGGCCCTGGAATAATTAGATCCTCTCCAGAGGCCTTCTTGTTTTTAACAGGACTGACTGCATTGGAGACTTCGGCCTATCAAGATGGGTCGAAATCAAAGTCGTAGATCTCGTAATCTCTAGACAACATCGCATTCTCTGTTCATTTCCCTGAAAGAGTTGGCCTCGAGTGTCGAATAACAATGGTTCCGATGGTTTTTCCTAGGTTGCTGCGACGTGGATCAAAGGAAATAGCCTTGTGGTTCGCTGCGACGGTTTCTGCTTCCGTGCTGTCGGCAAACAACGGTCGCTCTTGGGGGAGCATGTAACTTGACGACATGGACCACGGAATAACTGAGAATAGATCGGGGAAGCACCCTTTTCTCCTTTGCAAACATCTGTAATGTAAACTATGACATTCAGATATTTTTTGTAAAGAGGAATCTTACTTAACTGTCTCAGCGTCGATTCTTTGGTTGAAATTTTCACTTTGAACCACTGTGTGGTAAGTGTTTTGCCTAAGGTTGCGAAACTTATGCCTCCGCTCTGAGGATGCTAATCGACTTCCTGAGTTTGATCACAAATATCCTCGAAACTAGGGAGTTAGTAAAAACCCGATTCCAAATAAACCAAGATGAACGAACGACATACACACCCCTCTCGGGTTCCGGCAATATCCACCGCGTTGATTAGGCATTTGGACGTCTAAACATCGTCCAGCGGATTCATGATTTGATGAACTGGACATCGATTTCAAATGAATAACGCGATTTACACTGACTCGCTGATTGTGAGTCAGACCTTCGTAAGACCAAGAGTCAGAATGTAAGTACCTTCCAAAACATTCACCCGCTTTGGCCTGGGCAACTTAGTGCTCTGCGTACGAGCAAAACACTGACCGATTTCTTTGTTATAGATGTTTTTGCATCGTGATTTATTTGGTACAAAGCCTAGACTCTGACAAGTGTAAAATATATATCCACGTGAATAAGTCATTAAACAGCATATTTGAGTAAACGAAAGTGGAAAAGAAAATTACGACGCATCGAGTTACACTGATTTAGAGGCACACATTACCAAAAAAGGGCTTAAAACACAGCAGATCATAAATAATTGACGCACCGGAAAGCGATCTAACGTCTGCTGAACCATAGACAGAAAATTTGCACTTTTAAAGGCCAGATCCCATAGTTGTGAATCAGACGGATCCTTCTCACCCAACGCGTTTGTCGACGATAGCGCGAGCAACAAGAGTGAACGCAATTCACGCAACGGTACCCTGAAGCAATGGAGCAATAATGAACCACTTACTGTTTCTCAGTCCCAGTGATGCCTTGGGCTTTCGCTGCGCAAGGTGCAATAGAGTCTCTATTGGAATGCAACCAGACAGCTTCGCATGCTGTAAATAATTTGTTCATGTACTCCATCCACAAGCACGGACTTTTAGTAGTTACCCGCTGAAAAACACAAGTGCATGCAAAATCCGACTTAAAAATTTCATAAAAAAGGATCATGAAGTGATTTAATTGGATCAACATGATCAACCACTGTGACAAGTGAGGCCCATCAGAGTAAGGTAACCACATACATACACAATTCATCACTTAGCGAAAAGTAGTGGGGTCAAATTCGTTGAGTTATGCGAAGATTAGTTTGTATACAAAGTAAAATTGAACATGTAAGAAACGGAAGCAAAAAGATCACGTATTCGGAGCACAAAGTACTTAGCCTAACATGCTGATGATTACCTTCCGAGTCACTTATACTTGATAAATGAAAAGACCATCAGTGCTGTCGGCTACCTGACCATCAATTCAGTGTAACAGTGCATGATCAGAATCAATGGAATGGAACTAAAGGATAGCAGAGTTGAACAAAACCAGGTGGTGGCGCAGTGGTTTAATCGCTGTCAGTGACGTGCCTTGGGCCCTACGGTTCGAGATTCGGGCCCCACCATCGCCGCCCGACTTTGGTGATAGGCAGCTTCGCTGTCGTCCGGTTCAGTACCGCGCCTGGCCTAGCGTAACCTTACGTGGTTCGTCGCTCGGAGTCCCATCTGCTGTTCATCACGCTAAGGCGTGTAATAAAAAGCCAGATAGTCGGGTCAGCAGAATGCCGTAGCTTTTGTAAGCGATTATCTTCTTAAGCCTAGAATGACCGTTCACTTCCCGTAGACTGATCAAAAGAAACGAAAAGCTAACTCGAGAGGAACAGTTTGTGTTTCACGGTTCAGGCTAAAATGTCTGATCATCACCTTCCACTAATATTTGTAATTTCCAGTAAAGTGGGATAGAAATGCCTTATATTTCCATTCCTTTTCAGTTATAGCATGGATGGCTTACAAGACACATTTTGACCAAACACAATGCAGTACACATCCTCCCAAAAATAAGTTAATGATACTGTCTTACTCTGCAACATTGGACAAGCAGTGTAGACTGTATGGTGAAATGATTAACCGTCACTGAGCATGTACCTTTCCCTCATTGTTACTTTACCGCACTTAGGCCATCTACTTGGTCATCACATGTTGGTTTTCACATTCTACACGCTTACTCATCTACATACTTCACTCTTTCTGCTAGGCAGATTATCGCAATACACCTGTAGTTGAGCTTTCGTGATACCGGTCGTTTTCTTTTGATCCGTCCGTCATTTGATACACATTTCATGAATATCGTTGATCTAGCTACTAACTGTGATGAACCGTTTTGTAACCAAGGTATCTCGGTATGACATGCGCCTCGCCCCCGCTCCTCCAATAGGTGGTAGTGGTCAAGCAGCGTAAGACGTTCTCACATGTGTGCTCCGGGCCTTAAGGACTGAGTCTCGAACCTGATATCATTAGCTAAATTTTGGAGGTAGGCAGCTCTGTTGTCATATTCTGGTTCTCTTGTTTATACACTTTCTATTGCGTATTAAATAAACCTCTTTTTTCTATTACAGCTCATGTAACGGATTTATTCGTTGAGTAAAGCGTATAATTCCGACTCCGAGTCTTCTTCAGTCTGCTCTCATTTGCTTGATTCGTAAAACGTTACACATGTTCCTCTAGCTCAATACCGTGTGCGGTATGCCGGGATCATATGTTGCTTACCACTTCAGGTCCCAGAGTTCAGGTTACCAGTAATCACTACAGACATCTTTGTCTGGTAAAGCAAACTGTGAAGTCGAAATCCTCCCAGAGACCAGATTTCTTGAATTAGAAAATATCGACGACATCGACCTGCTGGGTGACACTACACAGGTAGTCCAACACGGTTTAAATCACACAGCAGGGATAGCGTACCCAGTAGGAGTAGCACCTCTGACTAGGAGGGCTTTCGGCTCCATTGGAGTTTCCTCCGTTCTTTGGTTTCCGCCAGGCGTTCAGCTCTCCCTGTGGCTCCAAGAAGCTGTCTGGATTCAGCAGCGGTTACACCCCGGTAAACCACTTGACGGGTGGGTCAGATCAAGTTGAGGGTAAGCGAGAGCGAATAGTTGTATAATGATTGAGGTACCAGCGCACTGGGCGGAGGAAGTCGGTGATACGACTCAACGGTCAAAACAGTGACTATGTAATCAACAGTCATGCATGGACCCTATTCAGCTAGAAACAATCAGTGACGTATGGGCTCCCCCCCACACCCACCGGCAACCATGCGCAATGTTCCTGTTACCTTGTAGTTAGCACTTGGATGTGCAAGGGCTAGAGATGAAACCTGGACCTAAAGGTGCGTGACGCTGGGGACGTCTCCTGTATCTAACTCTCAAGAAATTTCATGAAATATTCATGAAGCCCGCTTATCCTCGCCTATTAGCCGCCGCTGTTATGTAAGTACATGACGATCCAGGTACCCAACCTTGGTATGTGCAAATGCAAAGTGCTTGTTCAAGACTGACAGGAGCCTGTGCCTGCACTCACGCTCCGTGCTGATCAGATAGGAGTAGTCGAGAGCTTGAATTAACTCGGAAATTTAATCAACTGGAGGCGATGACGGGGAGAGATCAAATCATGATCATGATTATCGTACAGTGAAATACAGTGAAGTGAACTTAACTGATCGCTGCCAAACTCGCAACGTATACAAGGTTAGTGGTAACATTTAAGGTGGACAGGGATTGGATCCATTGCGAGGGAGGGAGAAGAAGATGAGCCACTATGGTCAACACACAGAGTACACAGAGTACATACCGTTTCAAGCATTCTGACCTGATAAGAAACGACAACAAGAACGCCACTGCCGCTGGCTACTCCACGTGGTTTCCTCCAGCCCGGATTAGCCACAGCGAATAAAGC
>UZAN01000214.1:0-12665 GCA_900618425.1 Echinostoma caproni | reverse complement strand
TGAATAAGTTGACTGGTTCTAAGATATTTTCCAAGATTGACTTAAAAGATGCATATTTACAAATTCCGTTGGATGAAACATCATCCACTTTGACAACTATTAATACCCCTTTTGGTTTGTACAGATACAAGTTTCTGCCATTCGGTTTATCCGTTTCTCCTGCCATATTTCAACAAGTTATGAACGATATTACTAGTGGTATGTCTGGTGTTGAAGTATATCAAGATGACATTACTGTTCATGCTCCTGACAAGTCCACTCATGACGCACGATTGCTTGAACTCTTTCGTAGATTTTCGGATAAGAAAGTTGCTGTTAATCCTAAGAAGTGTTTATTTTCTGTCTCTCATTTTGAATGTCTTGGATACTTAATAAATGGTAAAGGGTACAAACCTGACCCGAACCGTCTATTTCCTCTAACAAAAGCCAAATCACCGTCTAACATACACGAACTCAGATCATTGATTGGAGCCCTACAGTATTACTCTCGATTTATCCCTAATTTCAGTCAGAAAGCTTCACCCTTATTTCTTCTCTCTTCTGCTAACAAATTTGTTTGGACTGATGTTCATGAACGTTGCTTACGTGAATTGCTAAGTTTTCTGCAGACTGATGCTGTACTTCACCCATTCAATCCCAAAATTCATTCCACTGTTATTACTGATGCCTCACCCGATGGAATTGGTGCGGTTCTTGAGCAGAATGGGCATCCAATTATTTGTGTGTCTTGCCGGTTTACAGCAGCTGAACGAGGCTATACTCAAACTCGTCGTGAAGCCTTAGTGGTATACTGGGCAGTCAAGCGCCTCCACAAGTTCCTTTTCGGCCATCATTTCATCATCGTTACTGATCATGAGGCCTTGAAAGTCATTTTTGATCCCGGAAACTCCTTTTCCAGAAGCTCTTCAGCTATGGTTCAGCGTTGGAGTATCGCACTCAGTGCATATGATTACACAATTGAACATCGTAACGCCAAATACATCCGATACGCGGATTACATTTAGCGTCAATCGCTACCCGCTTTGGAGCCAGAGTACATATCTGATTCACTACTAGTACAACCTCTTCCTGTGAGCCGCCAAGAACTTATTGGTGACACACGTCGTTATTTCTCTGCTGTGATGACTGCCTTGCGGAAGGGTTGGAACGCCCAGACCCGGAAGCGATTTCCACATCACTATACTAGACGTGGTGAACTTTCAATTACGCCTGATGGATTACTGTGCTTGAATGACAGAGTTGTGATTCCGCCGACGTTGTGTAAAGCTGTACTTGATGACCTACATTCCGGTCATCTTGAGATAGAAAAGATGAAGTCACTGACTCGATTAACTTGTTTGTGGCCGAACATAGATGCCGACATATGTTCCAAGGCAAAGAGCTGCCCTAAATGCTACCACAAAGTTCAACAGTTGCCATCCAAGTGGGTTCCGTGGCCTGTTTCAACTGAGGCGTGGCAACGTGTTCATGCGGATTATTGTGGTCCATTTCTCAACGGAATGTATGCTCTTGTTGTCATTGATTCCTTCTCCAAGTGGCCAGAGGTATTTTTCACTAAGTCACCTTCATCAGATTTTACTATTCATGCTTTGCGTAAAGTTTTCAGTCGGGAAGGTATTCCTGCTGTACTTGTTACTGATAATGGTAGTCACTTCTCCGCGAAAAGTTTTTCAGAATGGCTGCATAACATTGGCTGCAAACATTTTTTTACTGCTCCTAGACATTCTTGCTCTAATGGACAAGCAGAAAATTTTGTTAGAACAATTAAAAGTGCTATTACTGCTTTGAATCCATCCACATTTTCTGAACTTGAGAGAGGTGTTGATTTGTTTCTTTTACAGTATCTTAATTCTGTTCATTCATCCACTAAAGAGACACCTGCTAAACTTTCAAAAGGTCGAAATATGAGATCCAATTTATTGTGTATTAATTCTTCTGAAGTTATATTTTTCCGTGGCAGTGATCTAAGACCCTCCTCAGGAATTGTTCTAAAGTCTTTAGCTCGAAGAATGCTCCAACTACTTGACAAGGATGATTTGTCTATAAACAGAAGACATGTGGACCAAATTCGCTTTGATAATCCAAGTCACTCAGCTCAAATTCATGATGAAAGTTCCGAGTCTAACAATGTTTCTTTGGATGCTGAGCAACCTTATACGACTGATGAACAGAATGTTGAACAACAAGCCGCTACGGAAGAATTACGTGTGAATGAACAAGTCCCACGAAGGTCTGAACGACTTAGTGTAAAGCCCAGACTGAATTACAGAAATCCTGTGGTCAATTCAAGGTGCGGCGAGTGTGATGTGTGACACTGACCTCGAAATTCATTGTACACTTTAAATGCATTGAATATGCGTAGTATACAATTCGAATAAAGTTCGTGTGCTATTCCATTCGAAATTGCTCTATTTCGGGGATTGGTATTGCGCGAATTCTGGAATTCCATTTTGAATACTATTCCAAGTACTACACTTCCATACTGTAGTATTTTGGCTAATAGTATACGCTAACTGAACTCGCAGAGATGGCCGACAGGGTATACGTCGACCAATTGTCAGTCCAATCCATCACACAGCCCGCGCAACCACCCTCCGACAACCCTGAACAAGTAGCCTGTGTTAAAACGTTAGAAGCACAGGTTCAAGCGTTGACGCTAGCTAGTGACCGGCTACGACAACGCCGTCGAACACGCTACAACCACAGGAGCTGTAGCCCTAGGTGCCCACGATCACGTTAACCGTCGAATGGGGTTTGCTGGTATCACCGTCGTTACGGTGACGCCACGAAGAGATGCCTTACACCGTGCACCTACACCCCCAAATTGGGAAATCGATAAGCCAATCGTGTCCGGCTCGCTACAATCAAGTCGTCTGTTCTTCATCACCGATCGACATACTGGGATACGCTTCCTGGTTGACACAGGCGTACAGGTTAGCGTCATACGCCCTCGACCAGCTGACCTTTGTCGATTCTACAGTGGAACTGGTCGCCGCGAAACGTACACCCATTAAAACCTACAGCGAACGTTCACTCACACTAAACCTCGGTATTCGCCGTAGCTTACCCTGGGTATTTATCATCGCAGACCTTCCACAGTCCATAATCGGCATCGACTTACTCCGAAACTTCAACCTCATGGTTTATCCGGTCGGACATAAACTCATCGATCGTCTCACCACACGGGACGCCTACGACCGTTCCGTCAATTAACCCACGCCTTGATGTTCCCGATGCCACCGATAGGTTATGAGCGGTTCTCTTCGAGTTCCCGGAGTTGTACAAACCGCCGGACATGCTACCTCACGATATAGCGCTTTTATTCGCAAGCTACTCACCATATACCTCGGGATACGGCATTTTCGACACATGCTCGAAGGCTGTCCCTTTGTCGTCTTTACCGACCACAAGCCAATCATCCACGTCATCCGCTCAAACTGAGACAGGTATTTTCCAAGAGAGTAGCATTACCTGGACTATATCACTCAATTTACTGAGAATATACGACATGTCTCAGGTGCGCACAACCCTGTCGCCGATGCATTGTCAGGCGTCAGTCTCGTCATCCCTTCTGACAACATCGACCTGTCGCTACTCTCCGAGGCACAGAAGTTCGACCCTGCACTGGAGACTCTTAAGAGCAACAGCTCGCTCAAAATCCAGCTCGTTCCTCATATACTTCAGAGGGTGAAATCTGGTGTAACTGTTTTACCGGCACCCCGCGACTGATAGTGTCACAATCTCATAGGAAGCAGGTCTTCAATACGTTGCACAATGTATCTCAATGTGGTATTTGCGCTTCGGTAAACTTAGTCTCCCAACGTCTTGTCTGGCCCAAGATGAATCGCAACGTAGCACATTGGGCCTGCAATTGATTAAAGTGTTAGAGGAATAAGGTATATCGACACACTAGGACCCCACTAGGAGTTTTCGACTCTCCTACTGCACGTTTTCAAAAGGTGCACGTTGATCTGGTTGGCCATCTGCCACCGTCTTGAGGTTTCATATACATCTTGACATGCGGCGATCGTTTTTCGCGTTGGTTGAAGGACATTCCCCTTCCGAACTGCACTGCGGAATCCGCCTCTAAGGCTTTTTTAGAGCGTTTGGTCGCCACTTACGGATGCTCAGTCACCGTGACTACCGATAGGGATTCTCATTCCAAAGTAGCGTTTAAGGCCTTACTCAGTATACTGGGTTGTATTCACGCCCGGACCACCGCGTACCACCCTGTGGCTAATGGGTTGATCGAACGGTTTCATTGTCAGCTCAAGGCAGCCCTCAAAGCACACTCCGGTTCTGATTGGCATGAGGCCGTTCCGCTTGTTCTTTTGAGCTTTCAGAATACGATAACGGCCGACTTGCACACCACACCGACAGCTTTAGCTTTCGACTGCACCCAGCGCCTTCCCGGGGAACTCCTCGCGCCAACACACCAGCGGAACTTCAACTACACCGACTTCGCCCAACGACTCAGCCACCACATGCGTGAGGTCCACGCCGCAACCACGCGACATCAGAAAGTCCCCGCTTATGTACTCAAGGAACTCACATGGTGCATGCATGTTTTTTTGTGTTGATAGCACGCGAGCGTCATTGCAGGCTCTGTACACTGGCCAGCATTGGGTGATAACCCGTAAGGATAAGTGCGTTATCATCGAGATTAACGGTAAGCGGGAAACAATTAGCTTAGACCGCCTCAAACCAGCATTCATCGACAACAGCACTGAGCGTGATTCCCCCGCACAACCCAGCTATCCAGTGCCTCGCCCTCCCTCTCTTCTTACGGGTCAATCTCCTCCGATTCCAAGCGATCCTCCTATGCCACCATCTATACTGGTCAAAAGCGACCGTTGTGGTCGCAAAGTTCGTCGACTCGTTTCGGCTCGTTTCGATTGCTTACTAGCTTTTTTGCGTCTACTATACACGTGTTTTGCATTTTTAATTATTTTTTACGTTTTCCACAAACAAGAAAAGAAACAATCGCAAAACCTCCAAAACCCTAAAAAGTACAAAACTCCAAACTCAAAAAATGTTTTATAAGGCTTTTGTGGGTCCACCATGCTCTCTTCTCCACCCCCACTCGTCCCTTCTACCAACAGCCGTCGCGCCTTTAGGTTAGTCGTCTCCCCTCTCTTCCAGGACCCCGTCAACGAATGTGCTGATCGGAAGATCACACCTCCTGAAACCAGCGTCCTTACCGGATTGAGGAACACGGGCATGAGAAGTGGGGTATGTGGATGGAAGAGGCGACTTCTGTTCCACCATCAGACGCCTTTTGGGTTTTGGCGGGCCGGGTCTTTTTTCTGGTTTGCCTCAGCCAGTTTTTTCATTGACCAAGCAACTCGCGTGGACAGCCCCGCACACTCGGCAGAAGATTAACCATTGTGTCGGCGACTAAGGGGGCTGCGAGCCAACCACTTTGTGCGCTACAGTCCTCCATTATACCTTTCCTTCGGCGCATGTGCGAAAAGAGCAAAACTACTCTATGCATCACGGACGAAAACCTTCCTTCATGCTCGTGGACTCAGTAAATGTTCCTTCTGGGTTAACCATTGGAAATCATTTACCCGCACACATTTGTATCGACAATTTGCTCATATCAGCTGCAACAGACTGGCTTCTCATTGGACCTTTGTCTTCTTCATGTTCATTCGCATTTACCTACACACTCTTTTCGAAGGTTTGCTGCTCCTCACCAACCTTCTTGGATGGGAGAGCTAGTAACATTATTTATACTTTTCAATGCCGTTCCCCTCATTCATGTAAAGGCCCTATTTTGTTTTATTGCCCTCTGTTACGAGATCACTTATGACCTCGAATATGGCACAATTTCCGGTGAGTTGTATCGTGCGCTTGGCTCTCTGTACACATATACGTTGCAGGTCACATTACACTACTAACGCTCGTACTCGACTTTGTTTTCAATCCGGTCTCTCCTTGAGAATCCTTGTGATACGCCCGATCGATAGAATTAGTGAATGCGTTGTTGCTCAGCCCGTCTTATATGCTAAAAACATCACCCAGGAAGCACGGGTGTATACTCGAGAGTCACTGTTGAGTCACCATGGGGCAGCCCGCCTTCCAGGTTGGGGCCCAAGGGATGAGGATTGTCTATGGTTAGAGACGCTGAGAGATATGGCGCAGAATAGAAGTCAGTGGCGCGAATGCTGTACGATCTGTCTATCGAAATCCCGTGCCCATTAAGAAAAACGAAACATCAAACAACAAAAAAATTGCAAAAGGTGTACGGTGAAACACACAAAAAAAATTCTGTTATCTTGTATTTTCCATGTTTAACTGTCTCACTCACTTTTCCCCATGTTCTGTATCCTAATCCACCTATCCCCTTCACTGCCATTGTTGTTGCGTTGGCACCATGCTTGTTTTCAAGCCGGTGGTAAATATATATATATATATAACTATTCCAAAATCGGATTTTATGTGTAAAATTACTTGAGAAATTTTCAATTTTTTCAACTACTCTATGCTTGTCACAAAGAAACAGTTAATTTTATGAAAATTCTTCTTTTAACTAAGCTATTTTACATCAGTTCCAAAGTTAAATTCGAGGTGCTTTGCGAAACTATTGTATTTTACTTACTCCTGCATATTTAAATTTTGATAGAATGCTCATTCATTAATTTCATTATGCTGTACTGCGGGAAAAAACGGTAGATGTTAGTGAATAGCGTCATAAAGAACAATTTTCGGTTTATAAAGTAAGTTTATGCGTTAAAGTGAATGTCGTAATAAACACGGCAGTGGCTTTTCGGAATGATTCATTAGTGAATCATTGTAAGCATAGGTAGGATTAAATGAACTGCGCATTTGATAAATTTTGCATAGGTAGCGAAGTACCTATAGGAAACACGATAATTCGAAGCGAATTGTTATTAGTTACTTTTATTCATAGGCTAAGTGCTTAAATCGCTATGAGTTGACAACTGAAATATGGCTGTCAATTTACCCCAACAGTCACCGAGCCTGTTCAAAAGGGTACGCAACGGTGACTGTTGGTGACTCTCAGGTGACTCTCCGGTGACTCAACGGTGACTGTCGTGCTACTTGGGCAATAAGATTCATGTTGATTGCCTCATTATTCGGAAGCAACTTTTAATGGTTTGAGCAAAATTATCTGATAATAGTTCTTAAAAGAAGTCCTAGGTTAAAATACTTGACCATACGTGTCGGTTAGCATCTGCTAATCTCGACCATATTTTTGAAAATTTAATTCTTTCAGGGTTTGGTGAATGACTGTAAAAATTAGAACTGAAACTGAATTCTTCCACAATCAAGATGAAAAACCAATTCCAACACAAAAACACTATCTCAGTAATATTTGACTGACAGGTTTTACGTTCATACTGACAAGGAGTTTCTGCTGATTAACTTTAGAATCAAACTAAAGTTACTATTCGAACCAGTTACATTTCTTATTTGCACTCCATGTATTTTGATATATCATGCTGAACTTGTAGATATTTCTTCTACAGAGTCAGATTATAACATATGTTTCTTCCATGCGTTTTCATGGACATATACTGGTTAATACTGAGCTCAGGGTCAGACAAAGGAAAAAACTGGCTTAAACCTAAAACTCCATCAAATTCGGAAGACAATATTAGAATAATAGGCGACTTCCTCTGCATTATTTTTAGTTACGATCCGTTTTATGTTTGAGAAATCTGCCAGAAAGGTTTCTTTAATTGCATCAGAATTAGGTTTTATGTAATGCATCAATAATGCATCAACAGGTCAGTATTATTGCTTATTATTCGGCTGTAAAATTGATGTATTCTCATAAAAGATTCGCCACAAACATATCAAAGCTTCTAGTTCGTCTATTTTCTGCCGTTAATTTTGCACTTTTGCTCATTGAATTTTTTTAATACCAAAGCTATAAAGAAAGCTGAATAATCAATGAACAAGTAAAGTTACCAGATTTGGCCTAAACCGTAATGCTTGATGAATACTCGAATAATCACCCAAAAGTTCGAGTTGAATGAACATTAACGTTCATTCGTAAAATAACCTCCCTAGTGGTAAACCATTAGGTATCAATATATTGATGCAAATCTTTCAGTTTTAATGTTCAAAAACATAAGATATGGGCAGAATAACGTTAATTGAGACCTAAAACAAAGCACTTATCTTTTAGGCCCTTCAAAAGTGTTTGAACCTTTGTGAAGGATTTCTTCCATATCAACGAAAGTAGTCTTTCAAAACTATAAATATGAGGAGTTTTTCATTTTAGATGAAACAAATCCTAAGATGATCTGATTATCACTTCAAATTGCATGCTGATACTGATATATATCTCATGAAATTTATCCTAGGAGGTATTTGGACAATTATCGCCAGTTTCCATTAACACTATTTTTATATCATCATCTCTGACAACAAAATTTCATGATTTAGTATAATTGTTGTTTCAAATTAAATCGGTTCTTTACACGATAAAAAACAAAATAAAAAATGGTCAACAATGCAGAATCCCGATTTTTTTGTTGTTGTCTTGTTGTTGGGTATCTCATTATTATTGGAATCTACTTAAGAAGCAAAAGGATGAGCCTGAGGAGAAAATAGTTTACTTTTGTAGAAAAATACTTCTTTTGCTAGCCATTAATAACATAACATATAACATATAAAATATCATTGCTGTCCTCTTATTACACAATACTTCTGAACTCATATCACTGGAGGAAAAACTACGGGAAATATTGATATTTGTATTTAGGGAAAGTGCTATATCCTGTGGCCTTACGGTTCAGCAATCAAAGTTTTGGAATTATTTTAATTAAATCATACCCATGAATAAGACGGTAAAATTTTCTACAGTTAAATAAATTCTGTTTTATATACAGCAGGAGTTCATGAAGATCGTTGCGATCAGCTGTGATGAAAATTTTGCAACAGTATTTTGTTGCGATTAGAACAGTTTACAACTCATTCACAGGAAAATATTTTGGTTGACGAAGCAAATGTAGTCAAGTGATTTGGTCATTTTCCAACTTTTATTTTCCGTCCACCAAGCATCTTTTGAAGATCCTCTATTCGATTGTCTTTTAATCTGAGAAGGTGTTCTAATCTTCTAATTTTTGCGGTTAAAATTTCTACACTTTCTTCTAACTGTAGGCAATCTTGTACCTTTTCTTCGAAGGCTTCACGAGTGACGAAATCACCGTTCATTGGGGGATAATTTGGAGCATGATCGCCAGAAAACATTTGGTTTGATCCCGTCTGAGAGTCTCGATGTTGTATATGACGTGCGGAAGTGTGAGGAAATGGGGAGCTGTTTCTCGGAATAGATTGAAAACTGGAGGTTTTCTTCAGCCGTTGTTTCCTTTCAGGAGAGGTTTTCCTCGAGGGAGAACAGTAAAATCGTTCAGATTCTGGTCTACAGTCGTACGTATGTCCTTTGTCATCAGACACCATACGCTCGATTTTCGTCTTCAACAACAAAAGTACTTTTTCTATGGTTCCGGGTTTTGCCAAGGCCAAACTTTCAATGACATCATCCGATAGTTCAAAGTTGAGCTTTTTAAATACTTTCCAATTCAGCAGTTGCCAGTTTTTCTTCTTAGATTCGACAGAATTACACGCGGTGAAATTGTGAGTATTCACATATTTAGGAAAGAAATGTTTCATTAATTCTGCCATCATAACTCCATCGGAAAAATCACGTGAAATATTCTTCTTCACACGCGAGAGTGGAACTTTATCCACCCACATATATAAATTCTGCAAAACGGCGTCATCTAGATCCGACATAATCAATTCTCTGCGATTGGTAACATTTTGAAGAAGTTTCGTTTACAGCAAATCAGTGGTTGCTACAATAAGTTGAGTTTTGGATAATTTAAACAAAATCCTTCAGTTCAGTTTGCACGGGATGATGTGTGGCCCAGGTCAATCCTGCGTCCAGATGGATGTGCTGTTTGCTGATCGTATGGCTTCCAACGCTGCGATTCAACAAGTTTTGTCTGAAAGGAAGAAGGTCAAGTTAGGTTAAGTCGGGTCCCAGAACGGGCGGCTGATGCTAGGTATCATACAGTTTCTTGCACTGATGAGCTGTGCTCGTCTTCTATCAGTGCTTTGACAGCGTTTCGTATGTATTGGTTATCGTTCTTCCTCTGCGAAAGAGTAAGAGCGTCCAGATTGACAGCCCGTATACACTGACAGGAAGATTAGCCATTCGGACTTGTGCAGATTAACGCCGTTTGTCCTACGTCGCACACCTCCCCTCGTGACCGATCCGCCCAGCAGGGTCTCGGGCAGGTCAAAAGGTTAGGGAGTGCTCCATTATAAAACCAAAGGTGAAGCACTTTTAAAATATGAGATTTTAAGAGTATATGGAGTAACGCAGGACGAAAGGAAACAAAAAATGAGATATGTAGTCTGAGGGCACTCCTAAAGATGGATGTCCTCCGGGAACACTTCTTCCAAACACTGGTCGAGTCGGAGCTTGAAGACGGCAACTGATTCTGCCGCTACCACATCCGTAGGTAGCATGTTCCACGAGAAAAATTGTGCTCTGGTGGTCGTACTCGCCCTGAATTTGTCGGGCTTCCATGCGTGCCCTCTCAGTGCTGGGTTCCCACTAAAGCTAAAGAGAGGTTTTTACGTTGTCGAGAATCCCTTTATGAGATTAAAGGTCTCCACCAGATCCCCTCTCGTCCTACTTTTGAGGGAGAACAGCTTCAGTCTCCGAAGCCTCTCGCCATAGTTCAGGTTTCTAAGACCCACGATGAGTTTCGTGAAACGGCGCTGTATACCCTTTAGTAGCTGGGTGTCCCGAACCAGCGCCGGTGCCCATGCCTGGACGCAATACAATAGGTGAGGTCTCACAAATGCCTTGTACAAAGGCACTATTACTCTGACCTCCCTTGAAGCAACTGTGCGCAGCCATTGGTACTGTGTTCGGTTGGCCTTGGTGGCCACAATCCGTCATTGCTCGGATGTCCTGAAGTGCTGGGTAACTAGGACTCCTAGGTCCTTCACTTCTTCTACTTGTGGGATTAACCTGGGGTTCTCCGGATTCAGGTGGCGGTTCACCGAAATCCGTGCGTTCCTAAAGTGACTGCACTTATCTGGGTTTATTGGGAGCTCTCACTCAGTCGCCCATTTGTATATCCTATTTGGGTTCTCCTGCATTTCGTTACCTTCCGGCTTACCTACTAGTTTGAGATCATCTGCAAAGATGAACGCCGGAGATGCAAGATGGCCAGTCACGTCTTCAACGTAAATCAGGAACAGAAGCAGCCCTAGAACTGAACCCTGTGGCACCCTGCTGGAGAAGCCTGCTTGCCTAGATCTCTCTTCATCCACCTTAACGTAAAAGGATCGAGTACTTAAGCAGGCAGCAGTCCATTGTAGGATCTGTAGTGACCATGATTGTACGAAGAAAAGGAGCAATCCACGAGGACGTTTTCCGTTCATATTTTCTTCATAATCAACTCTGACTCGAACTGTGATATTTTCTTTGTTTTACTTCTGTTTGTTTTACCGAGCACGGTTTTCCGCTTAGGCGTATATATAAGCTGGGTCCTGTTCAAACCCACGCTACACGTGTGACACGCTATCGCTCTGCTACTGCATTTGTTGCTTGCTTTGTTTAGCGTCACCTTGGCACGTTTCGGTACTATCTAGTACCACGAATCGCCAATAAACGTCTACGACTCCCACGAGTGTTTTTGTCTTTTTCGGGCAACGAGACACTAGGAGGTCGCGCGATACTGAGACCCGTAAGAAGACATACCGGAAGGCCGTCAACTCCGGTTAGCCTCAGATCTCCTCCTCTATTTTGAGCGCTCTCATCTCAGCTAGGAGGTAACGGTGGATAGCTGAGTCTAAGGCCTTTTGGAAGTCCATGTAACACATCTCAATTGTCTAACCCCGATCAATTCTGCCCGTGACTTCATCAAGGAAGGACAAAAGATTTGTGAGACAGGACCCCTTTTTCTTGAGTCTACGTTGGCACACAGCAAGTAAGCCATGTTATGCTTCATGGGAGCCCAGCCGACCCCCAAGCACGTTCTCCAGGACCTTGAGTGGTAGGGATAGAAGACTTACTGGGCGGTAGTTTGAGGCTTCTTCCTTGGTACCTACCTTGTGGATCGAGATGATTTCGGCCTGTTTCCAGTCTGATGGTATCGTTGCTGTAGTGATCGACCGGTTGAAAACTCGGGCTAACGGTTCAGCAGCTATCCATGCAACGGGTTTCAATATACTTTCTGGACCGGGAGCCTTTCCGGTGTTTAGTGCGCCCAGTATTTCTTCTACCTCTAGTCTGGTGACAGGCGGGTTTGCCATCTGTGGAACATCGGCCGGTACTAGGGTGGGTACCTCTCTACCCCTGTCTCTCTGGTAAACCCTTTCGAAGGATACCCGGAGCACCTCGGCCTTTCATTGCTACTGACAACAAGCCCATCATTCGCAATCACTAGGTTTCCAACGGCCGTTCTCGCAGCGGCCCTTGACTGGACGTAGCTGTAGTAGGCTTTGGGGCACTGCTTGGCTCTATCGGCCAGACCCATTTCATACTTACGGTGGCATTCGCTCTGGACCCTCAAAGCAACCTCGCGGGTCCTGAGGGATTGGAGGACCCTTGAGTGGCTCCTTGAGTTACTATACCTGTTCCAGGCTCTATGTTTCCTGGATTG
>UZAN01000213.1:0-12675 GCA_900618425.1 Echinostoma caproni | reverse complement strand
TGCTCAAGGTCGATTGACTACCAATGTCTGGAAACTGTACCGCGCTGTTCTAGGGCAGGCGTGATCTCGTAGATCCGAATCACCACACGGTCCTAGCGTGTATTCAGTCCCAAAGCAAAACGACCAACGCCTAAATAACGTAAATAACCCAAATCAACCCATCGCCGATCGGAGCTCCTAAGCCCATTGATCAAGACCCTAAAGAGCTCATCTTTTTCATTACGTGAAGTGCATATATATTCTGTGACAGTTTCACTCTGTTCTGCATCATCCTATTCGCTCGGTTTCCGTCCATTTCCGTCCAACAATCAGCGGGCCGCCTCTTGTTATTTTACTCATTGATTGTCGTATTTCCAATCATCTCATTATTCATCCGGTATAACGATTCTTGTTTTTCGTCCTACTACCACCGACTTGCTCTTTTAAAGCATTCCGCCATCCCGAACCTTTTTCTCTGATACTTTGTCCACTTTGTGTTCCATTTGTAATTATGTTCACTGCGACCTTCAAATTTTTCCCTTTGGGCTTTTCCTATACGGATGATTATATTGTACATTTGATCATGGCTATGCATGCTTCACGGGGCTCCGTGAAATAAACACTTATTAATATTAATATTATTGCTGGAATTAGCCATCTCTCAGTTGGGACTATCACGTGTGGCTTCTTATCACGCTCCAATTGTCGCATCTAGAGGATTTTATTAGTGATACTGAGGCAGTTGGTTGATAAGCACTTTAGCACCTGCTCACTATATATTTCAGTAGGTCTAGTAGGATGGCAGGGGACATGCGAGAGTTTAGAGTGGAGGCGTTTCTACCTTTTGGCTTCGAGGAGGTCGTGGCACACGTGGAAGCTTCTTGAAGGGTGGTGCCATGTGTTTAGCATAATTGTTGCGTGCTGGCTGGATTGGCTTGCCAGTTTTCTGGGTTTTCACTGTCTGGTAAGCGAGAGCGGTCTATTGGGGACAGAAAAGGAGGTTGGGGCGTTTTACTTTTCTTACGGTCCTGTCTTGGCTTTCGCTCTGGGAGCGACATGGGGACATTTCACAACAATTCGGGTTTTGGCATAGGGAGATTGTTTCTTAGGATTTTAGTTTTAGAGAAGTAAGATTTAGGTTGCACCGGGGAATGAGCTGGGGGAATTGCCTTAGGTGGTGGATTACCAAGTATTCCCTTCATCCCAGCGGTTGGTCGAAAGGTGGGCACCTAGAATGGGCCTTTGAACTCCTTTGCTGGAGCGTGAGCTGGTTTCATAGGTGATAATAACTTGCGGTTGAGAATCCCGACTATGTTTGGTTCATCCGTGGTTATATCGGCGAGGCTTGCATCGGGAGTGTTGGCGAATAGTGAGGCGAAGCTTAGATTCTTGTCCTTTTTGGGAGAGGAGATTTGTGGTATCTTCTCAATATCCAGTCGCGTGAGATTGTTTGTCGTACGCATTTGCAATTTCTGATCTACCTTTAGGCCACCCGGTTTTTTGTCAGATTTTCTGACATGGAGAGGAATGTCGCGGGCTACCCCTGTGACATATTTACATCTCTTGATTATATTCGCCTGAGCAAGACAGTGCCATACTGTTTTGCACTTTGGCTGAACTCGACCACGATACCTGTGATCGGTTTCTTGTTTTTTGTTCGAAGATATGAACACCTGATTGTATTCAGGATCTCCAGTGATTTGAGGCTATCCAGGATTTTCTTGACCCTATCAGCTGCGGGTGTTTCTCCTGGGAACTTCCCCCAAATTATCATGCGTTTGCTGCATGCCTCTGTCTCAGACAGCTTATTGGCGGTGTCCAAGATGATTTGGCCTGATACCTTGAGGGTCATTTTACTGGCTTCCAATTGGGGAGAGAGACCCACAAGTAGTGCCTTCATCTCTACTAACTCAGCCTCCAGTTTGCCAACTTTCGTCTTTAGGCTTAAGATTGCCTCGCTCTGTAATAAGATTATCCTGTTTTGTATCACTGGGGAGGTGTTGATTACCGTGTTCTCAAGACGCATGGGTAAAGTTTCCTCATCTAGAGATACATCCTGGATTGAGATGCTATCGTTATTTTCTGCTATCATTTTGAGAGTAAGTTGTGATATAGCGGTTATATATGAAAAATACGAAAAAGCACCAAATGGAAAATACAGTAGATTGCCTAACCATTTTACACACCAAGTCTTGACCAATCGAGACGCTAAGAGCCACTAAGAGACATGATACCAATTGTGTCAGAAAAAGGAATAATAGCAAATGAAGCGAAGGGATATTTCAAAAAAGAACATCTTTCGATTCGAAAACGAATTATCAGAGCGAGCACTCAAAAATTTCAACTTGGCGCCTTGACTCCTTCGCGCTTTGGCGTCCTTGAAAATGATAATGCGATTTGATGACGAATAAATCCATATAGTTTTAAGTATGATTTCCGAGATAAATGACGCGGCCGAATTCAAAGGCCCCGAGTCACGTCAATCATTTCATGCAGACTCGACTTCTACAGTTGGAACTTCACGAACTCCGCGTGAGACCCGAGCTTTAACAGGTATCTGTTAAATATCTTATTATACTCACTTTGCCATTGTGACTGATCATGACGCTTAACATTTTATGTACAATTCCCAAAATTTTTCGGTCAAATAATCTGTCTCCAAGGTACAATGATGATAGAATGTTGTGCTGTCTGCATATTCCTGATGACATCCAACATCGGAAGGCACAGTACATTCCATCTCGTGGGTTGTTTCCGCGAATCACTGTTTACCCACTTAACCGCTTCCGGTCAGCCGAGCTGATTTGGAACACCATACCAGGAGGAATTTCTATGGCGTGCGATGATGTTATTAGAACCACGTGATTGCGCTTCCACTATTAAAAACAACTGTTTCAATTGATTTATACTGCGGTCAGCTTGGTATGGAAAAGATGGAGTCTGCTTCTCGGCTCACAAGTTGGTGGTTTTAATTAAATTATGACTTGAATCGTGTTGTTCAATTCTCTACTGACTGTCATGTAGACACAAAGTTCATATACAACCTTCCAAACGGACTCCACGGTTGTTGTCAGTCATGGCTATGAATACACGTCCACTCTTCAGCAAGTATTACTCATTGGTGATCATCGATTCCTATTCCCGTCGATCAGAAGTGTATTTCACTGCATTCCTACCGAATATACTACTCCATCTCACAGGAAATTTTCACTTAAAGTAGTCACCCCAACGCTATCATGATAGATAATGGCAACAACTACCCTGCTGAGAAAATTACTTACCGGTGAACTCTGTGGGTTGTCGCTCTTTACTGACTCCACAATCCAAAGGCGCAGCCAAAAACTTTGTGCGCATGCTGAGAACTAGTTTTAGTTCTGTGAAATCCAGTGGCTACGGGCAGTTCGAAAGAGCACTGTTCCCACGCCTGTTATCAGCGTTCGTTCGGCCACACAGAGTACGCCGTTCACTTATAGAATCCATGGGTAATCCGCAACAAGAAGGCTCTAGAACGTCCGCAAAAGCTGGCAACGAAATTGGTAAAAGGTCTATATAACAATACATACAATGAAAGACTGCAAATAATGGGACTCTGCTCACCCCAATACCGCCGACTTCGAGGGGACCTAATATTGGCATATCATATGCTGCATCAACCCAACCACCCTTGCCTCTGCCGACTGTATCCCATAATGATCACCTCAGGGGACATCCACTAAAGGTGAAGACCCAGAACAGGCACCTTGACTGTCGGCATCACTCGTTTGCAGTCAGTTTGTGGCGTATGGAATTCTCTTCACCTGATGTAGTGTATGCTCCTACAGCTGAACTATTTAAATCGCAACTTGATAAAGCATTGGAACACTTAAAATTTCAACATCCTTGAGTGATTACGCACATTATCACTGGTATTTTCTCTTTGTGAAGTTATTCAAAAGGTTCTGCAAAAATCCTATGGGGCATGATAAGCTTTAGCTTTGTTAAACCGCCTATAATAAAATTGACTTTATATGAACCGAACATAGTTGATAATTTCTTGATGCAATACTGTAACACAATATGTTTAGCTACTGAAAATAATCCAGCAAGTGTTTGAAAGTTGGCACTTCGACTGAATCGCCTAAATTTGAAATCGCCAGAGATAGTGTATCATCGTGCCAACAATTTACGATCATCCAGAGGCATTGTGTTAGATCACATGTGACAGAGTATATCACATATTGATTTTGGATGATGATACTGTGCATCGCAGAAATGAAAACCAAACTATTTGCAATTTGACGGGAATTAATGATAGTGTAGTGACGATGATTGTACGAAGAAAAGGAATCCACGAAACAATTTCCTGTCTGTGTTTTGATCACAATTAACCTTCACCAACTCTGATACGACCCCGGTTTTTTCTTTACTGAGCACGAATTTCCACCCAGGTGCACAAATAAACTGGGTTTGTGAGCATTTAGACCACGTGCGTTACAAGCGTGCAGGCTTTCGACACATTATCATAAGTCTAACAGGACGTACAAATTGCTAACGGCGTGTAACCGATGTGTGTATGAGACAGCTGACGCCATGTGGCCGATTTATTCAAGACGAGTGGTCGCACTGGATATCACGTGACCCATCGATTCCAAGTTCCAAGTGCCGAGGTAGCCTCTGACCGGCCGCAGGCCCTCTCCGGTCACATTAATTGCGGACCATCGTATTTTGATGAAACAAGAAAGCAAATGAGAGGACTAGTCCTGATGAGCATTTATTTTGAACGCATGTACATCTTGTTCTCTGCATTGGGAAACAATTGGAGGCATTGAGTAAAGTAGGGAGTCAATAATAAAAAAATACTACAAAAATACGCCTCTCTGAGGGAATTTGCTGTTTTTTTTACAAAAGTAGTGCATGTACGTTTTGGAGTTTGGAGAAAGCATAGAACTGGTTGGGACTAATTCAACAGATGAATATTTTGCCGTAGTTCTTCGGTAGCGACTTGATACAATAGGGGCCAATCCACGTCCAAATGAGTGCGCCACACTCGATAATTCCGGCACCAGCTTTGGGATGGGAATTGGGGTGAGGGAATACCGTGAAACAGGTTAGCCAAAGCACGACCGGTGATTTGATCGCCCAGGCTGGGACCGTGGGTTTGCAAAAACTCGCGTACTCTGGAGCGGACAGACTGGATCTGTGCGAGAAAGAGACAGTAAAAAAGGAAAGGAAGAAAACAATGTCACGAAAAAATGATGCGCAGAAGTAAAAGGTTATGCTGGTATGTTTGTCACACTGTGAAAAAAGAATGAGTCAGTTTCGAAACGTTGTTCTCTGAAAGGAATTTCATGCAAAAAAAGGAATGAATAGACAGAAGGACCCAAATGCACACTATATTGTACTGCTTCGTAACAATAGTAATAATTACAATCGTTTTTCCTTCTATTTAGTTGATAGAAAGCATACTTACAATCACTCACTATTCGGGGATTCAGTCAAGGCTAAGCTGCCAAACTATAGATAGGAAAGGAACGGGAGAACAGCAATGCACTAGATTCTCGATATCATCATTTGTTTCAGACCAGCAGATGCATCTGAATGCGATGCTTTCAATCTTTTTATACCAGGATGAGTGTTATGAAACTACTGGAGTAGAACAGGTGGAGGAGGAGCAGGAATCAAAACACGCTTCGCTCACAGGAGACAACAATCAACCACAGATATGGATTTTCAACGAGGGAACAGCTGGCGAACCTCGCAAATGAGTGTAGTGGTCAGTCAATCTATGTGAATGTGGGTGATAGCTGATTTGAGAACGGGACAGCAGCTAGTCGAATATTAGCAGGTGACACGTCTGCCGCGCAGGGTGTTTGAAATTTTGGCGGTATACATCGTCCTCCACCGAAACGTTTTCTGCCGCTTCTGGCGATTGCGGATTAGATGTGTTATGCTAATCAACCTGACTGAAATTGGTGTTACGGCAGTAGAGAATGTCAAATCATGTCCAAGGAGGACCATTGCTTATCGTCGAAGTCAACCGGGTAAAACACTGGGATGGCTTTCTCTGAACCGCAACTTGACAGTAAAGACTTACGATCAGTTGACAGGATAAAAATTCCGACCGCACAGCAACTTGTGAAGCGCTTTGACCGCAAGAACAACTGTTAGAGCTTTCTTTTCAAGTTAACCACAGCTCTTTTCGACCGAAGTCAGCATGCGACGAGCGTATATGACAGCGTTCTCTGAGCCATTCGTGCACTTGTGGTAAACGATAGCAATGACGTGGTCATTAGAGGCGTCTGCGGCAACGATGATCGGTAGCTTTGGATTGCTGTGTGTGAGCAGCATGGATTTGAGTTGGACAAAATACCTTTTGTAGGCAGGTGATCAGCAGCAGGGTACGTTTTTCCGTAAAACGTGATTGGCAGGGACACGAACGCTGTTCAGCGGAGAGGAACGTAAATTGGCAGATGACCATGGCAAGCAATACCTAACATTGCGAAATATTTGTGGATCTTGAATGACTCGAACATTGCCAGGATTGGGATTGGCGGCTATTGGCGCCAAAAATACAATCGAGGTATTTTATCGAGTGGAGAAAGAATCGACAACGTTCAGCTCCTAATCGAAATCCGTAATAAGGGACACGTTCGAAAACTGACTGCACCGGTTCTCGGAGCTCATCAGGCGTTCCAGCCGTGATGACTATTCTGTCCGAGAAACCGGCTGTACCCGGAAACCAGAGAGTCCATAATTTGTTGGAACAGAGCCGGAACTGTCTTAACGCATACAATACGCGCAATCACTAGGACACTTCCCGCGGGAGATGATAATGCGAGTTAAAGGAATTGATATTCAAATTAATATTTCGAAACTAATCCGTGAAACGGAAATGTTTGTGATAACCAACAAAGAGCACTGGACAGCTGTTTCGTCTTGTTTGGGACTCGTCAGCAGTGTGTACCTTTTGCGTCCTTGTCAGGACTCGAACCCTGAACATTTGGGTCGGGATTTCAAACCCTTACACCTGAGCTACACGTGGGGAATTAACGATCTCCTAAGGAGTGAAACCACACCCAAGACCATCAATATTGTCTAGTCCCTCTTAGCAATCGAATGGGCTAATCCAAGCTTGATACTCTAAATTGATTGAGTCAGGGACACAAAAAGTACGCATTGCTGACGGGTCCCAAAGAAGACGAAACAGCTGCCCAGTGCACTTTGTCGGTCATCACAAACATTTCCATCGCATTAAAATACGCACAAATAGTGGGGAATTGACGATCCCCCAAAGAGTGAAACCCACATTAAACATCATCAACAGTGCCTAGTGTCTGTGAAAAAACCCGAATGGGCTAATCCAAACATTCACCATCTAATCCGTGGGACGTTCATTCCCAGTTGACGATGAGCGCATAAATACACCGGTGGTAAACATGGAGAGGGGGAGAGAGAAGACAGAAAGATGAATGTGAACGGGACAGTAACTACCAGGAAAGGCGTCATTTGGTAGTCAGTATTTTTATAGAAAATTTTCGATCACAGCGAATTCAGGTGAACAGGCGAGAGGCGGACTGGTGTGGGAAGGTACTACTCCCATTTGTGAGTGGTGCTTTGCACGCACATGAAGAGGTTGTCTGTGGATAATCGCAGAATCTGAGAGTGGATTAAACTATGTACCAGTGTAACCACCGAAGAGGCAAATAGACTGTCGAGCTGTTTGAATACGTACCAACAGCCCGTCAATGCACTACAAACCACGTGTTGCAGATTAGATGTTTCGTTTTGTATGATCATATTCATTCCCTATTCATGTTGATCTTCGAATAAACAATTTCATCAGCCCAGCACTAGCCTTGTGAATATATATAACGCTAGGACCGAAAATCACTATTTACTGAACGGCATCGTTTGCATGTGCTACTCCATGATGGAAGACATCACGTAGTGATCAGAAAATGATCTAGAGACAAGAAGCAGAGATATAGTAATAATATCAACCAGACTGGGTATCCGTCATCCACCAAATTGGAGACCCTGACCAGTTTTCAGTATGATTCTTCAGGTAGCCTGGTCGACGAAGGACACACTATTGTGTATGTTTAACTGCACTGTGCATACTTTAAGTTGACCACATCGGTTCAGTTCGGTTTTCGTACCGAAAACAGGTTTAATCCCCATTCATTCCGTTTGTTCACATTGAGCTCAACAGCGAGTAGCAAATATCGATTCAAAGCTATCCCCATGATCAAGTGTATGAATAACATGAAATGAACGATGATGCACACCACATCACATCATCTTTTTTACGTTTTCATTTTTTACTTCCTCTTGTTGAATACATAATGTTCCGCCGCATTCGTGATATAACCTCGTCCCGAGGCAACAAGACGAATTCTATCACCCAATATTTTCATACCAAGCCACAGATAACGTATTCCAACCTTTAGTCCAATCACTACCTTACTGAACAGACGTTGCACGTAGGATGACATATCCGGAGACATACCTCCAGGTAATCGTAATCTTTCAAGTCAGAATTACTCAAAACTCCAGGTTTAACCACCTGAATACTCATTTGGCTGTGCTACCAAACTTGATCCTGATTTTGCCCATCGGGAAGCCCCGGCACACACACACGACCCGTTAAGACAGCAGGCGAACAGTGGGCAAGAGTCCGGTAAGGGTGAGAACGATTCATGAAATCCAAACATTCCGGTTGTCAGATCCAAGGCAACCCATAAGTTCAATAACCAAAGCTTTCTGAAACTACCGGGAAGTTCATGGCAAATGCCACATTGGCACAATCAATCCACTGTACAACGGGGTTGTAGAGGATTGAATTGGAATGCATAATGAATTTCGTGGTGTACAAAGAACGAGAGAGTGTGCGAAGGAGACATGGAATGAAAAGCCGCGACAGCTTCCTACTGGTTTCTTGACCTCATTGTGTTTCATCGTCAGTAAGGCTAATTAATCAACCCAACCGAGGATCGAATCCAGGGAAGTTTAACAGCGAATTCTGGCTTTTCTGTTGAAGGTCATGATATTTTGGAATGCCAGTGAGCCACTGAAATCAAGCATACTAGTCATTCTGCACAAGTGATGTTTGCGTTTAATACGGCGTACAGATAAGCAAGTAAGCAAACAAACACACGTACCTGCGAATCCGTAACCGGTGGTGGCCAGGTAAAGCTAACCGAAATTTCATCCGTGGACAAGCATTCCACAGACGTACTGGGTTGAGCGGTTTGAAAGTGCGCCAGAATAAGTTTGTGTACCAAAGCTGATCGCTCCGATCGGTCTGCGGTCAGAGTGAGCTGCTCCTTGGAGGCCGGTGCCGAATCCGGATAGATCTGATCGAATCGCGGTTTGGAGACTTGAGCTAAAGCACGAGTGAGCTGATCCAGACTATCCAGACCGGCAGTTTCGATCGCTTTCAGACGCTGCTGGAGGGAGTTGAAACACTGATCCAGTAATTCCGGTTCGACCGGTACTTGATGCGTCCAAAACCACCAGCTCCAGCCGGACAAATTAATCTGAATTCCGGTCCGATGCGGTCCTGATGAACCGGAACCGGCGGAACTGTGCCATTCAAGATTTTTTAGCTCTTGTCGCACAGCTGATGACCGCCAGCCCCATCGGTTACACAGGTACGGTAAATCGATGGTCAGCTGTCGCACACTGGCAAAGTATTCCACACGTTCGGCTGGAGTTTTCTGCTCACAAGCCACACTGATCCCAGCGGCTACTGCCAGGCAGTGTTGAGAGGCGTAGGCCATTTCTGCCGGTCCACCGTAGCAATCTACCACGGCAGTCTGGTTGAGATAAACAACAAATGATGCGAAAATATAACACATTCGAAAGCAAATGGGGGGAGAGAGAAATAAATCGAATCGGATCGCTCTTGTGAATACTATCATGATAACGGATTTGAATAAAGGGAATGAGCAACGAAACAAATTGGGCAGTCCTTACTATTCCATTTTGCCTGTTCGCCCCGAGCTTAGCAATTTGTTTGCTAACGTTACGTAACCAGCCGAGGTAACATCATCAGTGCTTGTGAAGTGGCAGTGTTCTGCTTGTACCCGTTCGTTTATGTGCTCTTCTGAACCGATATTATTTTTGTCCTTTGTTCTCACTGTGTTCGACTCAGCGCGCCGTTAAACTGGTGCGAGGGGATGAGGATGGGTACAAGCAGAACACTGCCACTTCACAAGCACTGATGACGTCATCTCGGCTGATGATGAAAAGCTTGCAAACAAATAGCCAACCTCGGGGTGCACAGGTGAAACGGAATTCCGTTCACCCGAGCTACGAGAACCGATTTCCAATTTTCAACAGTCCTTACTATACCGCTTCTTCATTTCCCTTGTTTGGGACCTGTGACGACAACTGCACACGTGGGGTCTACTTTTGCACACTAAAAAAATTATTATTTTGCAATCTAGCCGCCGAGTGTGGCATTCACATATCGTCTGATACAGTCCCCAGTTGCTCCTGTTTCCGTTGCATCTTTTCTTTGTTTAAGCTAGTACCCAACCTCCCACCCACCCACCCCGGGCATCGTATACGCATTTGCATCCGTTTAAGATATTGATTGTAGTCGGTGTGCAGAATCTTAATTCGCCAGTTGTAAAAATTTGTGCAGCACTATCCCCATACATGTTCGTCCGCACTGCGAACCGAGTACGCCCATCCCGTGCGGATTACGGCCTTTTCCAAAAGCACACAAAGGCACGTCTCAGTATGAAAACGTTCAAGACTAATAAGTCTCAATCCAACCGGCTTGGTGAGGTTCATGAAGCGCACAGTTTCAGGAATCCTTCAGATGGACATTAGGATGCTAATACCTAAATCGGTCATGACAAAGTCGCTAAGTACCCAGAAAAACAAAAGAGGAATGTCACCGTACCTTGAACCCGTTCTGTAACACAGTTATGATCGGGTTTTGTGAGTCCAATTCCATATAGGCCAGAATGGTGGCTAAACTTTCTGGTTTGATGTCCAACAACCGTTCCACCTCGGCCGGATCGATTGTGTGCACATGACCGGGACAAACCGGGGCAGTTTGGTCGTCGGCGGACGGACGACAAGTGCACTGAACCCGTTGAAACATCAGACGAAGTAAGCGTTTGATCATGACCGCATCAATGTGATTGGCAAAAATGTGTCGCCGTAATTCATTCGCCTCCTGTGGTTCGGTTAACAGACCGGGTGGAAGAAATGCGTGACAATAGGCCACCTGATTTGAACGGCCCACTCGACCGATTTCCTGCAATGTGTTATCAAGTAGAGAGGTGGGGGAGACGAGAGCAATTCAGATCTTGAGAACAAGTAGAATTAGGGAATTTAACACATGGACAGTAGATCGAGCAGTACGACAACCATGGATTGATCAGCTTCAAGTCATATGCATCCAGTTACACAGACAATGTACCCCATGCTGCCCGTCAATCTGTAGTGTGCGTCAGGCCAAATTGGCATGCATGCAAACACTTTTCATCAATAAGTCTTCAAAAGCACACACCCCACAGTAACCGTGTTGTCACAGTGAGACAAAAGCATCCAAACATCAACCGGTCTAAACGCGAATTCAATTCCTTCACTCCCCCCTCCCCACACACAAGCACTCATTTGTCGTACCTCGGATACTCGGCCCGTAAGCAATGAACTGTCTACGTACAGCACAGCTGAGTGCTACCGAGCGCGTCTCCAGGTCGCGGATAAGAGAACGGCCACCTTGGTGGTTAACCTAAAATAGATGGGGCTACCTCACTGAATGATCGGTCGCGGACGACCAGCGGCAATTCTAGACGACGTGGTGTGATTTTTGGCTGGCAACTGATATCACGTCCAAATGCTATGTGTTTGCTGACAGCATCGCGACTTGTGCGAATGTGGCTCGTCACCAAATAAGGCCATTACTATTTACGAGTAGGACAAACTCTGAGGAATGCTACCTTACGGACACGTTGGGAATCCTGGACTGGCGCAGAGCCATCCGAAAGGCGTATGGACTGTTCTAACGGTCACTGGCTACCAACAATTCTACTCTGTTACCCTGCAGGTTGCAAGGGTTAGAGGTACATCCTCGAACAAAAACCGAGCGACGCTGGGGACGTCACTTAGTATCTCATTCCCAAGTTTCTTCATGGATCGTCTTTATCTAGGAAGTCGACTTATCCTCCCGCAGGAATTAGTCGATCAAAAATAAAATTAAGTATCTCAGATAGGTGCTTGAAGAAACTTGACGATAGCGTGAAAGTTTGTTATGAACTATTCAATGCATTCGGTAGTTGGTAGAATGTTTCCACACTTTGGTTCTGATCGTACTTTGGATTGAAGGTCTATTAAGCACAACCAAAAACAGGATGTTCAGTTCGGGAATCTGGTGAATGCCTTGTCTAAATCATACAACACAACGTTACTCCATGAGTTCTAGCTGACAGCAGCGCTGAGCTCTCTCCGGGGTGACTGTCTGGCCACTGATGGAATCGCTCAGCTCTTTCTTTTTTTATTACGCACCGTGTGATGAACAGTAGACGGGATAAACCCCATAGTCACGTGGACCTGCTTTTCAGTGATGGAACCCAGTAACCTAAGGACCGGGACTTGGAGTGGTGAACCACATAAGGCTCCAATAGGTTAAGCAGGGTACTGAACCGGACGACAGTAGAGCTGCCTACCACCAACGACGACGAAACACAGATAGTT
>UZAN01000212.1:0-12694 GCA_900618425.1 Echinostoma caproni | reverse complement strand
CTTGCAATCTCTCGGCATCCTTGACAGATCCACAGAAGATCTGCGTAGTTGCTGTATAGTCTGAATAGCTCGCTTAAAAGCTTCGAGCAAGTTTTGTGTGCCCAACGCACACATATGCTGCATTCTATACCTGTGACTACCCGTCTACCACACGATACATTCAGGCATGGATAAGACACACGTGGCATGGTAAAAAGGCAATGACAATCGGAAAACAATTAAATATGTTACCACTAGCTTCAAAAGAGTTTACGCAATGTATAAGGTGTACGGAACACGACGCTCGAAAAACGACAAAAACGTTTAACCTACTACGAGTACAATATAGCAACGCTAAAATAAAGACCCTAATTATGCTACTACACTAATAAAAGATAACTAAAGATTGCAAAATTAAAGACTTATCTACCACGACAAAAATGCGAACCACGCGGTCAAGGTCACAATCTTGCTTGATCTGTTGAAGCGTGCAGAATTTTCCCATTTGTCCAGAACTATCTAAAGATAATTCAAACCTCTCATTTTTGATTTACTTTTTATTACCGCAGACATTTTCTGTGAATAAAAGTAACATTTTGGCTGGACAGTGAATCGGGCTCACTATCAGAGGTATGACTGCCTAATGAATTTTGTGATTATTGGCGAAATAGTACCGTAGATAATTTTTGGATCGACTTGATTCTCCATAATTTGGGCTACGTGTTGCTCTGAGGTTTAGTTATCGCTGTCCAGAACGAGCAAAGGGTCATTTGATTAAACGCATACAGACGAGGTCCTTTTCGCTTTGCTCGGACCAGGGCAGTCGTATTTTGGTCGCTGTAGTTATCCCATATAGATTACTAATACTCGACATTAATAAACCTCAATTATAGTATCTCAGCCGAAAGCGCATTTGAGTGAACATCTTATCCGCTCCGAAACGATTATTCACTCCCAGATACTTGCTTCTCTACCCAAAGATAGCGGAGTAAGAATCTGAGTTCATCATCATGATGCCAGAGAGCGACCAGCATATCCAGCCAAAGGAAGTATTAGGAAGCTAAAGCATCGTAGTTGGAGCGAAAGGAGTCTTGATCGTCTTCTTTATTTTCTTTTTTGTTTCCTGTCATTTCAATTTTTCGCTGCCTATAATTTTCTGTTTGTTTAAATAATAATAATAATAAAAATAATAATTTCGACATTCGAACCTGGCATATATCTTTCTCAGGTAGATTGAGCTTGGTGTACATTTTGTTAGGTCATTTTCTGCATTTTTCTTGGGTGAGCATCCTTTAAAGTATGTTTTCTTCCTTTTTGTGGTCTATCTGCTGTACTCTTGTTTCTATTGTACACTTGCATTGGTTTTGGTTGATTGAGATCGTTCATTTTAATCATGTTAAATGCGTTCTTTTCAGTTTGGGATTGGTCAGTAATGCCGTGTTAGAAGTTGTTCATTTCAGTTAAGGATTGACCGTTATTGCAACGTTAAAGCTCATTTGTCTTCGATCATGATATGTAGATCCTAGTTTTCTACACTAAAAGTGACTATTTCCCTCTATTTTGCCCATATTTTTACTTTATTTTATAAAATTCGATTTTTGCGCTAAGAATAACTCATGCCGCACCACCGGCCATACTCGGCTCTCATTGGTCCATTTTTCTGTGGCTTAATACTTCCGAGCTATTTCCCAAGGTAATTAATGACCGGTCCCCAAACTGTATATAAACAAATGAGCAGTCCAATTTTGTTGCCTTTTACGATGAAGCCAAATACACAAATTCGCCTGAAGGCCTGTCTTCCCTATTCTCTCCGGTTGGTTTTCGGGGATCGTACTGGTTCGTGGGGCGTTCTCTCGTTACTTTCCGGTTGGGTCTCGATTAGAGTATCGCAGTCGGACACACCGGGCATCGTTACTATACCGCTGGATCGTACGGTTCCGCTCGTGGTTCACTGTTGCCACACGCATTACTGGAAACGTCTCGTACTAGCCCGGTCGTTTCGTTCAATCCAACGTTACAACCGATCACTGCTTTGGTTTTCACCTAATACGCGTATTGTAATTACCAACTCAAGAGGACGCAGCAATATTTGCTTCGCTAAGGATTCGTCTATCGATTATTTGAAAGCTTTTTACAGTAATCGTGCTGTGCCAAGTCATTTTTTCTAAGCCCCTTTCTTCCTAGCACATTTGATTGCCTTATTGTAATCGTCACTTTTATCGACCATTGACATTTGTTTGGTTGTTGGTGAATTCGCTTCTATTAAGCAATGCACTGTTTTCGTTTCTTTTAGGCATCTCTATTTGTTGTTAAGCCATGAATCTCCAGAATACGACTCTCAGACTGATGCCTTTGGTCAGTCTGACTATTGTTATCAAAAGTATGACAATGTTGTTTTGACTTCTAGAGGTCTTGAAATATCAAACGAGTGCGAGGTAAAGCACAGTGGCTCCGGATATTGATGGTTTCCAAAATTTCTTCTGGTCCTGCTTTCCGATTCGCCGGGTCCAGTTGAAGCTCAACTGCTGCAATCTTTGGATAATAAGAGTATATACGCGGCATATAAAACAAAAATCCAAACAACGTTCAATAAGAATCGTAATTTCTCGACTTCTACTGACCAACTGTTTTGCACGTAGGAAAACTCAGTTGAACGACAGTATTTGCGACTTACAAAACCGTCATGGGTCTCAGTTACGGAGCCGCAAATAATAGTAATTTACAGAGTAACACCACAAATATAACGAGCTGGTACTGAAGAGGTCGGTTAAAACAACGACTAAACCGTTCATTTCACAAAAAGAAAGATAGTACAAGAAAAAGATGATGAAAATAGAAATTAGTGCGTATAAAACTGTTGAAGAATCATCACACCGCCTGCCAATCGCACAGCAAAGATACGAAACGGAATGATGTTTCCAAAGGTATCCGAATAATTGATTATGAAGACCGAGTTCACTCATTGGAGTTATCGTTCGAATGCCTGTCCCAGATCGGGTAACTGGTGCGGCCGTCAAGCTTGTGCGGTATTACCGGATAAAGAAAGGGAGTAGCCTGGGATAAGAGAATCCGCCAACGGCGGTTGATTGCCACGAATGACCAGGGTGTAGAAAATTCTGAAGTGGTTGCTCGTCAGACGTAGATGATTCCCACCAGAAAAATTATTGTGATATCATAAATTAATAAATATATCCGTCGATGTCGCTGGTTATTAGAGATTTCGTTTGTTGCGTTTGCACCCGCATAGCAAAGCAGTCAGCAAATTCAACTTACAACCGCTGATAGTAATTAGTGGTGAGCATAACTGACTAGCGTTGATCGTAAATAATTGACGATTGTATGTCAATAGGACAAGGTGTTCAACATCCGTTTTGGGACTGAAACTGCAATTAACCTTGTAATGCAACTCTTCATATTCATAATAATAAGATAACAACACAACAAGAATAAATAGTTCGTTTATCGTAATCCCTAAGCAAACATTTGTATAAAGAATGAAAGGAAGGTTGTGGGTTTCGTTATTGTTTGCTGATAATTTCATTTGCTGGACCAGAAGACTCATCGATTCCGCGCTGCTTCATAAAGGTTAACTGGGAAAACGCAGAAGTTCGTGAGTCGGCATTGTGACGATGGTTATATTTAGGAGCCCGTTAAACAAGTGAGAACAACTTGAGTGCCAATAAACCCAAAGGGTCAGTAGTCATTATGGAGCTGAAGTGACCCGAGTTGAACAGGTTGACAATGAATTCAAGTGTTCATTAGATAATATATTCAATACGGACCTATTTTATAACGGTCTCCTCTATTCATTCTGTTCCAACTTATTCAATTTTGACTAAATCACTGCTGATTGCTTTCATAAAATCGATGGAAGTATTTCTTTCTTTTCATTTTAGTTTGTTTTATTCAATATACAATAATAATAATAATAAATTTATATTTCACGGAGCCCCGTAACGCCAGCATAGGCCTGATCAGATGTACAACATATTCATCAGCACAGGAGAAGACCAAAAAGAGTTGAGGGTCATAAGAGAAGTATGAAGGAATGGAACTCACAGTGAACAAATTTTCGGGGACAAATGGCGAACATGGCGGAAAGCTCCAACAAAAGAATTCAGAGTAAGACAGAAAACAGGAACCGTCATCATAGATGAACAGTGGGGCTAATGGGATGCACAATCATTTAGTACAGGGAATGGTAGAACATTTAGTGGGATTTAGGAAGCGACGAGAATTGACTATGCTTGCGCGCGACAAACAAGAAGAACTACAAACTGGACAATAGACGTGCAGTTGTTACGGATAATTGATATAGAGGAGGGTGAGCTAAGTAGTACATTTATGACGGATAACTGATCTGTAGGTAAAAAGATACGAATATGAAGAAATCAGAAAAGCGGAATTGTAAGCAATAAAAACTTGTATACATGTCACTGGATTATGATATACAGGCAAGAGAGATAAGAACTGCACAAAACGGAGATGGTAAGAAAAGTCAAACGTTGGTGTTGTGGAGGTGAAAAGAAATAGAAAAATGCAATTGTTTAGGTCTCAAAGCATCACACTTGTGATAAAAATGTTCCAGTGATCTAGAATAACAGAATTTTTAGGATTATGTGAGTGTTTTGTACATTTTCAAGTCGGTGTTATTACAGAGAGCATATTTTTTCAACTACCGAAAATTTAGAATGGTAGACGTGAACCAGAGGAGCATGTTTCTAATGAAAATGAAGTCTTGAAAAGGTGCGAAGCTAGGCCCAGTGGTCTTGGATCTAAGTGATTTCCAAGGTTTATTCTTGTTCTGCATCCCGGTTAGCCGGGTACAGTACGTATTTGCATCTCTTGATTATGTTCGCCTGAGCAGGACAGTGCCACTTTGTTGCGCTCTGGTTGAACTCGATCACGGAACCTGTTATCATTTAATTGGTGTTATTTAGAAGATACGAACACCTGATTGGGTTCAGTCTCTCCAGTGATTTAATACTGTCCAGGGTTATCTTCACCTTATGAGCTGGGAATGTTCCTACTGGAAGTTTACTCCAGATTATCATGCGTTTACTGCATGCCAGCTTATTGATGGTGTCTAAGATAATTCGGTCTAATATTTTGAGGATCTTTTTACTGGCTTAAACTGGGAGAGAAAAACCTACGAGTAGTGCCTTCACCTCCACTAGCTCAGCCTTCGGTTGGGCAACATTCTTATTCAGATTTAAGATTTCCTCGCTCTGTGAAAAGATGATTCTGTTTTGTAGCAATGGAGAAGCGTTGCTTACGGTGTGGTAGAGAGGCAGTGGTAGAGTTTTCTCGTCCTGAGATCCATCCAGGATTGAGACGGAATCGCTATTTACCGATCGCATTTTAAAAGTAACTTATGGTATAGGGATGTTATTAGAACAACAGGAAAACCGAAATACATAGGAAAAACAGTAGTGTCCGACACATTATTAGACAGTAAAACTTGGTCGTTGGTACATTAGAGACCGAAGCCAAAAAAGGTGATAAAAGAGATGTTAGAAAAAGGATTGATAGCGAATAGAGCGGTGAGTTATTCCAAGATAAACCACTTTCAGATGCAAAAAGCGAATTTTCAGAGCAAGTACTCCAAAATTTCGACTTGGAACTAACTCACATGCATTCAGTACCACCTTGAAGGGTACAAAACAGAGACCAAAGGTTCTATGATAAACGCAAGTGAACAGGAAGTAGATGGTTTCTCTCTGTCGGTTGGAAAGAAAAAATTGCAAATAATGCATTGTGAAAATAAATGTACTGACGTTTTCTGTGGATTCAATCAATATTATGCTCCCTACCTTGAACATTGTCTAGAACCCCATCTCAGAGGCAGATTTTTCTGACATCTATTCTGAACGAGCCGTTAGTAGTTTTTACTTCTACTTCTCTCAGGATTCCAGTCTTGCTCCTTTTGGTGCCCTGTAGAAGGCCCAGAGCTCACTCATTCCCGGGTTTATTTTGTTTTACGAGTATTACCAGTTCTCCGGGTTGAAGGTCTCTCTGTCTTAGACCTGATTTGAAGTTAAGGTAAATATTCCCTCGTCTACTGCTTCCAGAAGCCAGTTGCAATATATTGCACTTCATACCATCTACACTTATAACTGTCTGATAAGGTTTTCACCTCAGAACTCTCACCACACCGCTCTATAGTGAGCGACATCTGTGGCGTGAGAGCTTAGTAAGCTTGGGGAACGACTTGTTGAGGACGACCGGTACGTTATTCATAATGCGTTTGGCCTCCACCAAGGCCGTGAGTAACACTTCCTCCGTCACCTGTTAAGCAGTAAGCAGTGCCACCAATATACTCATTATTATCTTAATTAGTTCTTTCTAAATTTCCTCTTGATGGTTGACGTTAGGAGGGTTGAAGTGCCACTGTACAGCTTCCTTTAGAAGATGAGTAAGTATTTATCCTAAGACCAAGAGTACAAATAAATTCATTAGATGCTCTGATACAATTAGATCCATTATCACTGAATATTTGTTCTGGCTTGCCTCTGCGAGCTGCGAACCGGGTCCAGGGTTATCACAAATGATTTCGTTGAATAGGAGTGCGCTATCTCTATATGCATCACTCTCAGGGTCATTCAGGCGAATATACATCCGTATCTTTTCGCTACGGACCTTCCCCGATTAACATAAAATGGTCTGAAATAATCTAAGCTAACCGAGTGGAATGGCGGCGGTTGGCCGTTAATTTAGTTTATAGATTCTGGCGCAACTGACTGACACCCTCGCTTACCTGGTAGCCTACGACAGCAAACGCACGTCTTTAGAACTCCCTTTACTTCTGCATCACCCTTGATTATTCAAAACCACCCCTTAATTTCAGATAATACGTGCTTGGGCCCACAATGAACATCCCTTGCATGAAAGTGACTCATAAGAAGTTCAGTTATTTGATGGCTTGGGGGTAGGATAGCTGGGTGTCTCGCTTCTGGTGACAAGTGCGCGTATTGCAGCCTACCAACAACTCAAAGCACCCCATTTACTAAAGCAGGACACAACTGCCGTACGGGGCTACCTATGTGCACTTGTCTTCTAGGATCCATTATCAAAACTTGATCGACTGAGAACGACTCTGATTGAACTAGGCACGCAACAGTGCCGCATGTTAGCTCAATTTACTATGTCGGTAGTCTATCCAATTTTAATTTTCTTTCCGTATATTAGGCTCACATATTGCTTAAATAATGCAAGCCAGACAATCCGTCAACGGTAAAGCCTCGAGGTCCATGGTTCCTTGCTCACAGAAGACAGTGTTTCCAGATGAATCCCTGGAACTGTTTATTCAAAAGCTACTCGCAGTCCTTTTTTTATCACAGTGCACTTTTTTGGCTTGATTGCTGTTTCTCCCCTGAAATATGCTTCTTTCACCTTAACCATTCTCCTCCTGTTCTTTAAGCTTATTTCCGCTCATTATCTCCCGAGCGGATATTTCCACCTCCAGTACTGTATCCTCCTGAATGTTCACCACATGACAAAAGTTTTCTACAGCAGCTCATCCCCAGTACGCCATTAAATGAACTCTTACGTTTTTGGTTTCATTTTGTACCGCAAAGCGTCCCTACGAACTCTACTAGGAAATACGCTAGCACCCTCTCTGTACTACTAATTCCTTTCTCGACGTTTATTTCTACATCATTGCTCTACATTGAATCATGCTCACTGGCATGCTTCACAGGCTTCGTGAAATATACTTTATTATTATTATTATTAAACGCCTTAACGGAGTTATTGCTTGCAGCAGCTTATACCAATGCGAATGATAAGAAAGTGGGTTACTGCTTCTGGCGACAGTTATTTTGTTAATATTTTATGTGCGCTTAAGCTCAATTTACACTTCGATGTTTTCAGTGGTGGTCAATTTAAAGGGAGTAATCGCTTCTAAGATTAGCAGGAATGACTGCCAAGCAGCTAGCTTGCCTACTTCGGGTCGCCCTCCTCTGGACAGCGAGTGGTTTGCAGGGTTTGCATGATACCATTACTGAGGTGTTCAGCTTTCATTTGTTATCGCCAATCGGTTGGCTATAAATGTTGTTTATGTAATCAAGCACGATTGTTGAGTCCATCCAGTAGAATGAAGGCTTCTTTGAAAGATCCGAATTCCGACTTATGGTATCGAGCAACTTAAAAGCTGTAACGGCAGCCCACAGCTCTAGTATAAGTATGATAACTGCCTAAAGTAGAGCCACGTGGAATTTGGCCAGGTTGCATACAACATTACCATTTATGTTGTCCCTCAAGTAGGCTGCGGCCCCGTTAGCTAGTTCAGACGCATCAGTGAATATGTGCAGTTGAACTGACTCACGGGCTTGTTGGTTTTTACTCCCATTGGCACCTTGAATTTCTTAGGTTGTTAACCTCTCTTATCCAGGATCCCCAAGTGCGCCTGTCACTCTCAACTACTAGTTCATTCCATCCAAGTGTTTTGCGATGTACTTTTAACAATACAGCCCGCCAAGAGCATTAGAGTAATGAGACCCAGATAGTCATATAGAAAAGTAATATACGACAGCGGTCCTGTTTTAGTGGATGGTTTCCGGATTGCTTCAAATGGAAAGAGGAGAGCATCGCCAACAGTGAGCTAATCCATGCCTGAAGTGCGCTCTTGGGAGTCTAGGTTCATATTTAGCTGTGCGCGATCAACCGCCTGTTCGCTCTCTGGAATATTGCTTATGGTGTCCCTGCTGAACCACTTACACGGCCAGAAACCTTCCTTGCTAAGTACCACTCTTGATTAATCCGCGAAAAGCATTGCCTACTCGGCATTATCAAGCGATACTAAACAGTCGTCGACACATCTCACATCTCATGTGATCATTTTCCATGTTTGGGAATGATTCGACTATGGCGTAAGGCGTAGTTTGCACAAAATGGCAACGACGTCACATAATGAGTGAACTGAAATTCTTTTCCTTTGGCTATTGAATGAGATCTCCCGTGGCCACCGTAGGAAACTTAATGTCCTGGAATCACGCTCAAGCACCCTGACCTGCATGAACGTTTCTTGTACGTCTGCTACTACAGCTATCTTGTCTAAGCGAAAGCATAGCAGTAATCCTAATAAATTAGGTACGATATTGGGTCCTGATGATAATCTTTGGTTAAGACAGCTTCCTTGGTAGGTGGCTGCACAATCAAAAACTGTTTTAACCTTTCCAGGTTTCTTCGGATTTGCCACCAAGTGATGTGGTAGGTATCCCCTGGGTCTGTACGCCACTTCTAGTTTGTAGTCAGACACGCAGTTAAAATAGACGTTTTTAGAGCTATCGTTCAGTAGACTATTGTAACTGGTAAATAAAGTCGAATCGCGCATAAACCTGCCTTTGAAACATTCCATCCTCCGTGTCAATAGCTCGTAGTTGTTTTGCGGACTTTCTGGTTTGGTTTTCCACTGACTGTTCTCAAACTTCCGTCAGGTTCTCTTTTGCTCTTCTATTTTCACTTTAGCTCTCTCTGCCACCTCTGATCAAAGACGCCACAAGGCTAACCGGAAATCTATATTTTCATTTTCACGTCAGTTTAGCTTTAAGAAACCCGTTTGAGCATTTCCGCTCAAAAGGTTCTGGTGCTACTTAAACTAAAATGCCCTCCTTATAACCTTGTTTCTTCTTCTTAGCTGACCTCCCTCTGACCAACTTATCCTCTCGAGTTTAGCCCCTAGTCTACTGAAAGTTCTCAATTTTCACTCAAGTTCTCTTGCTATTCTATTTTCACTTTAGCTTCTTTTGTCTACTATTCTCCAAAGACTTTTGGAAAATGTCACCCAAAACCTGTATTTCCAACTTTGTCAGCCCTGACTTAAAAACCTCGCTTGAGTATTTTGGCCCAAATAGTGTCGCTACTAGCAAGAACCAAAAGTTCAAAAAATGCGACTGTTTGTAATATCCATGACAGACAGCCCTCAACAGCTATTAAGAACACTTTACTTAATGCTTGCAATGTGGCACATATTCTGTGTCTTTGCACTCGGTGGCGCAAGAAAACAAAAAGCAATCACTGTTCACTATTATTCCAATTTTCAGATGAAAAAGCAATCACTGAGTTGATCACTAAACAACAAATGATCACGAAAAACTCCCCGTTTAAGACTATTCAAATCATCGTCGATCAAACCTCAGTACAGAGAGATAGCCAGGTTGGGATTCAATAATTCATGACCTCCAAGATGGCGAATTCCCCTTACGCCTCACAAAATCAGCGTACACTCCTCATAGTTCTTAACTGTCAGTCTTTCAACAATAATCAGTATCGGTTGATCTAGACAAAACCGTCTCTCCAACTCCACGGCAACCCGCACGGTAACGTCTACATATGAATCTATTAACACCCCCGTCTTTGGCGGGATGAGTGTCAACTAATTCCAACATGGCTATTCCTTCCAGAGCTTCTTCTACTAGACGGGCTGTTAGTCCCATTATGGAAAACAGAACAAACATGCGCCCTACGTTCTCTCCGAAACCACTATACCCATCTTCTCGTCTGAGTGAGAATCCCAATAAAGTAAGGAATCATTACCGTCCAGATAACAGGGTCCATGAGATAAATTACCGATAGCAAATATATTTATTTCAGCATCGGATAAGAAAAGTACCAAATTAACCTAAAATAAACCTCTCTACCTTAATATCATACCGCACTATGTATCCAGGGCTGTCGCCTATAGTGTCTTACTTTCCAATCCCCTTTTATATGACATGGTTGTACAGCTTGTTTTATTTTTGCACAACAAGTAACAACACAGTACAGATCCCGTTCGTAATTGCGTACGTGTTCTCCGAGTGTTGCTGAAGCATCGCGCGTACATTATCAGTTTTCATCAAGCGATCCGTCAACTGTCGCAGCCATCCATTTCAGGAACACTGCTCACTTTCAACGGGAGCCACGCATCTGAAGAACAGAACCAATTTAATTTCATGTCTTTTTTCACTTCCTTTTTCTATTTATTGAATATACAAATCTGTAGTCAATATTCAATAAGAGATCCTGCTTTTACTCAGTTGAACCAGTCGAACAAACCTTCTAAGTCCGTTCCATGTACCGTTTATTTCATTATTCTTCGTATATGTAATATCTTTTCCACTACTCATTTGGTAAGCCTGTGTTTGGATTAACTTTAGTTTCATATTTTTCTATGGTACCCCGCGTTCTTCAGGAATTTCACTTTATGCCTTTGTTTACTGTATATATAGATCGATCTGTGAAAATCCATCCTGTAAAGCCCAGTCAATATATCTCGGTTTCACATTTCGTGAATTGCACGTTCCATTCAACACCATCCGCCTCACACATACATAAACATTTGACATTCCACTCCATTTGTATATTTACATATCCATCTTATCGTTTGACTCTGTTTGTTTATCTGCTTTATTTTTACCTTGCTTGTTTTAATCGCGATCTGCGCGCTCACATTTGGCTCGCTCGTGTACAGAGTGACGATGAGCGTGCGTTCTTATCCAGGTTTATTTTCTTCCGTTCAAATTTGTTGAATTACGCTCACGGTAACCATTGGCTGCTATTTTCAAGTTGTTTCGAGATCATTTTGAGGTTTGAACGTATTCATTCGCTTAAATAATGGTCTATTAATGAAGTACCGTAGAAAATTGCTGGATCTTTTGTTCTGTTGACGTTTTGGGATCCGATTTCCGCTACGCATTACTCGTTTATCTATTGATATCTATTGATAAAAACGCGCGCGACTTGAAGTGAACGTGAGTTTCTTGGATTTTGTTAACGCTTTAGTTTTCTTTTTAAATTCTCACAGAATTCCATTTACCCTACATTTTTGCCCCATGAGTCCTGTCTCTAGATCTTCTTGCTGAATCTGATACCCTACCCCACGTTTTGTTGTTGAGAGGTTTCTCAACGTTTTCTCCCTTAGCAGTCGGTTTACTATCACTGCCCTCCTTTTAATACTAACCATTCCAAACGAGTCATTCTTGACACTTTGACTGCGTTACACCACCAGCAGCAAATAACAAGTTATCGCTGCGAATACCGACAAAATCTCGTTGCGAGCTCCGTCTTATTTTATTCAAACAGCATGCCGCGCCTCAGTGCAGAGCGCTCAAAAACTCAGGCTAACAGACGTGCGCCCCGATCCAGCCGTTCCTCTGCTCCTCTTAACAAAAGCTCCGTCTCCTCTGGTTGACGCGTACAGTGACGCTTTGAAAATAACCTCGTAGATTGACAGTATTATCACTAACCTTACCAATAGACTGGAGTCACTGGAACTAATAGCCTCAACTCTAGCTCCACTGATCTTCCTAATGGACCCCCTATCTCACCCTTTGGGTAATCTTACCCACTCGGGGATAATGCTTAATTCCATCGCCTCTAAAATCTTTATGCGGATCTCAAACTCTAAAAATGCAGTTGTCTTCAATGTCCCAGATAACATTCCCTTGACTCATATAAATAATATCATCTTAAAAGCTTCAAACATGGACAACTGCCCTTGCAACTTCATTCGACTTCTTAGAACATCCCAGCGGAACTCCTGTCTTCTTCTTTTCTAGTTCCCCAACGAATTATTAGCTAAGGAATTCATATATAAAAGATACACCATTGCCAAAAATACCATCTTTAAAACCATAAAACTTTTTCTCGATCAGACCCTGCTCCAGGGTTTGAAGTACCATAGAAAAATATGAAACTAAAGTTAATCCAAACACAGGCTTACCAAATGAGTAGT
>UZAN01000211.1:0-12707 GCA_900618425.1 Echinostoma caproni | reverse complement strand
TAAGTGACATTACTTTTGTCAAGTATTCACCGAGTGGGGTTGGTTCCACTTCTCGAGGTTTGAGACTCGGGATGTGTACTGTGTGAATCGGTTTTATTCGAGAGAACCTCGGCCTGAATGGAATTTACTCGTTGGGTTATTGAGAGCTTAGAATGATTTCCCTCATGCGATGAGTCATGCTCACATTCTCGTCTTGACATCATGATCGATTTTCCGATCCATCTTTATGTGATTCGCCTCCTTACTCGACCGACAGAGGTCAATTAACTCCGGGTTTCTGTCTAGAACGCACATTCAATGAACTATTGCAAACATAACGTTCCCGAGTAGAACCGGAGGGTGTGGGGAGGGCGGGTAGAACGACCCATCCCACCCCACGGAAACTCTCAGCCTCGCTCGGTAAATTACACGAAACGTAATTTTGTTTGTTTACGAAGACGTTAGTTCATTCGGACTGGACGGGATTTAAACAGACCCGGTCCAATCGGTAACGTTTGACGGCGGAATTACCAATAATCTTCAGGGATTCTCATTGGAATGCGATTGGGTGGACTCACTGGAATTTACAAGGAGTCGCTTGAAGTTGAAAAGACATAGTGATCACTGCACACAAGAATGTTGTCATGGCGTTACATTAGACGTGTACCGTTTCCATCTTAGAGATTTTGTATTTATTGTGGATAACTAATTTATCTTGTAGAATACCTGACATTTTCTGTTCACATGTAGAAAAAATTGCTGCGCTGTCTGCTAACGGATTATTGGTCCCCGTACCAAAAGTTTTCAATGTGACAACTGTAATGGCTGGATACACATGGGTTGTGCCAACATCAACCAGGAGCATTACAGGTTTCTGGACTCGTGCAAGTCCATATTTGTGAAAATTGTATGCTCCAAGTGTTCCGTGAACTTACTTTGGGACGCCCATAAGCCGGAGGCCATCGTATCTCTGTCTGGCGATAGATGTCACCGTGATTCACCAACAACCCAGGAGTCCCCATTTTCCGCCAGTAGTAACATCAACACCGCCGAACACAAATGGCAGGAGGCATTACATCGTCATGCTGCTCTATCTAAATCTCCTAAACCTCCATGTGAGAAATTCAAGAAAACGGAAACGGCCTTAATTTCCTTGGCGATACAGAGTACACAAAAGGAAGCCCCTACATGAGTCAAACCCGGTATGTCAAATTATTCAACAGAATGTGAACGCGAACCGAGTCGGTGTTGACCGTGCGTGGAAAACACCCCAAGCCCGTAATCCCCCACCATTGCGCAAACAATGTCTCATTGGTGTGAACCTGCCGGAGTCGAAGGAATTCGAGTCGCGGACCAGGCTCAACCACGACATCAATCTACTGCACGAAACTTTGGGACAGCTGTTCACCACGGCAGAAGAAACCTAGGCAAAAAGCATCTGTGCACAGTTAGCGTGTTACGCCTAGGGATGTTTGCAACTGATGCTACTGGTTCTACCCTTCCTCTCAATGGTATTCTGGGATCGGAAGGTGATGCAGCCTCAGTTTTGCAAATGAAGCTGGCTTGAAAGTAAATAGACACGCGTTCTCTGCGATCTTGACCATGTACATAGAGATCAGCTAAAAAGACACTTTGAACTACACGAGCGCCGCTGAAACGGGGAAGTATATCTTGTAAATCAGGATTTTAGGGTGCAAAAGAGGCGCCTTTACTCCCGATGGAGACCCCTGTTGGTCGCGTCCTCATTAACGACTCCGGAGTGGTGCATTCACGGTCGAAGAAGAGGTCTGGAGTAACCGGAAGTAGACATGACATTATGTTTACCAATATCAGGGGCCTTTTGAGCAAGAGGGACGAGTTGGAAACCTGGGTGCAGAGTCTCAGTCTATTTGCCTAACTGAAGCGGTGCACGAAAGCTAGAGCTAGTGTCCCAGCGTTGATCGATGAAGTTGACACTGTTGACACCGACGAAGTCCAAGCGGATACACTGGCCACATAGTACCGCTCAGTTTACACGACAGATGCTGGCTCGCCACCAACAGCAGCCAGAACCACATTGATGTTTACGTTCGAAGAGTTTTTAGAAGTGGAGGTAACAAGAGTGCTCCAGTCGATCAAGAGTTGTCAGTCCTCAGGACCGAAGTGTGTTCATCACCTCGTGCTCAAGGAACTGGCGGCCTAGCTCTCCCCTTTAATTACGTAGCTTTTCAAATTATCCATGCGCTCGAGAAGACTGCCCCAAGAGTAGAAGAAAGCGGTTGTGGTCCCGATTTACTAGGGCGGAATGAAGCTGCGTCAGGTAACTACCGCCGCGAGAGCCCCACATCAGTTATCGGCAAGGCAATGGAACGACTGTTGGTTTCACGACTTACGGATTTCCCCGAGCAACAGCGGTGGATGTGTGAGAAACAACACGGATTCCACCGGAGGCGTTCCTGCATGAGAAATTCGCTGCTTGCTCGGGACCGTTGGTCTAGAAGCAAGAGGCAAAATCAGGTAATAACATCTTGCTGCGTTTGACGGTAACCGAGCGGGATTTGGGAGTCATCATCTCTTCATCCATGAATACCTAGATGAGCATGTTCTACGACAAGCAGCATGCTAGGTGTAATCCAAGGGTCGTTTGACGGCCTACCGATAACAGCATTCAAGTTGTTTGCCTTCAATATTCGCCGCCAGCTTGGACCCGCTGTAAGCCTCTGTAAGCTTTCCGAAATGACCAACTTGGAACGAGTACAGCGTTACCCCCATTCGACTAGTTGCGGGACTTCGCGGGATCAGGTGTGAAGGTCGGTTCCAGGCACTTGAATGCAACCCGGTTCGCTATAGGAGACTCCTCGGGGATTTGATCTATCTGTAGAAGATTCTTCGTGGCGATCTAGGACCGGAATTACGGGCTGTTTCTACTACGAGCCTGCAACCGGACGCGCTGTCACAGGCTCACTCTCCGTAAATTGGAGTCGACGGGGCTTCCGTTTGTTTCTCGCCTTTCTCGGAGGGTGGCTACTCTCTGGAATTCACTCTCAGCGGAGGTGATGAAGAAACAGAACGAGGTGCAACTCAAATGACGTCCTGGTAAGAACTTGGTGAGACGGTGGCAATTTGCAGACTACTGAGCGTGTTGCTGTCGGCACCAGCGATGAAGAGACTTATGCGGGGCCCCTGCCCCTCTGCCTTCTACACATGAAGATAAAGATTGCTCTGTCTCTCGTTCCATTCCGACTACCTCACTGCGAAATCATAAACATAATGGTAAAATTGAACGTTCATTGTCATTCGTCAATTAAAGGCAGTGGGAAATGTCCCATATAAGTAGCTCCACCATAGACTCAGGATATGCATTCAGGACTGATCTGCATTCTACTTTTCGCGAACAACGAGGTCAAGCTTCCCCTTGAACAATTTCATTTGGTATTTTTTCCAGGTAGAACAGTTCTGCACTACCTGCTCCCTTTAAGCGTACACTTTCGCATCTGAAAGTGGATTATCCCGGAACAGCCCACTTCTATATCTGACGCAAATCATCTTTGATAACAGATTTTTGTTTAGTTTTTAGTTTAGTGAGTAAAGCGAGCTTATTTTCTACTCTTGTTGTTCTGTCAATGTCACGATGGGAATTTTCAGCGAATCACATTGTTCCTTCACCTAAAAAGAGCCTTCGATCGAGATGACCGTGAAGCCCTTATGAGGTCGCTGCTTCACAGTTCAGTTCAGTTTTTACAACCAATGACCATGCACTTTCGTACCCCGGTTTTGGTTGCTGTATTTTGGTGTCTCATTTGGATAAAAGCAGAATGAAGATTGGAATGTTAGAAGCGAATTCAAATGGAGGATGGAGAGTTCATATAGAGTGGTATTAGGAGAATAATGCGTAGATGCAGGAGCGCCACTGTTTGCGACACATAACCATGTCACTGCGTCGCTAACCGTCGATGATCATCGTCTCGGGGTTCCCATCCAGGGAGCCTAACGGGGCCTATGTGACCTAGTCTCCTGCAAGTCTCATGCAAGGTCTTAGCTTGACCGCCCTTCGTTTTTTTCCAACCGCTACCAGCCTTGGCAAACATCGTTCGCCGTGGTAACCTATCTGGTGACATGCGTAGCACATGTCCCAACCAGCGTAATCTATGGAGGTCAATCACTTGCTCTAGTGGACGACCACGACTGCCTAAAACTATACGCCTAACCTCAGCATTGCTAGTCCGGTTACCCCACCAGACACGTGCAATGCTACGCAGAGAGCGGTGTTCGAACACTGACAATATATTTTTATCCTGCTCCTTTAGTGGCCAAGTCTCTGCATCGTACAGCAGGACTGGCCGAACTGCTGCAGCATACACTCGACCCTTCACAAACAGCCGGATGTCGCGGCGGCGCCACAAATGTCTCAAGTTGGCAAATACCAACCGAGCCTTCTGTATGCGCGCCGACACTTCATCTGTGATGCGTCCGCCGAGTGAGACAGAGCTGCCTAGATAGCAAAATTTGTCTACTTCCTCTACTACTTCCCCAGTTAGGGCGAGACTGGGCGCTGGATCAACCCAATCTTGTATTTACACCTTACACTTTACACTTTGAAGGTGCAAAACGTATGCCGAACATGGCAACACTACCGATAACAGTATTTAAGTTGTTTGCCTTCAATATTCGCCGCCAGCTTGGACCCGCTGTAAGCCTCTGTAAGCTTTCCGAAATGACCAACTTGGAACGAGTACAGCGTTACCCCCATTCGACTAGTTGCGGGACTTCGCGGGATCAGGTGTGAAGGTCGGTTCCAGGCACTTGAATGCAACCCGGTTCGCTATAGGAGACTCCTCGGGGATTTGATCTATCTGTAGAAGATTCTTCGTGGCGATCTAGGACCGGAATTACGGGCTGTTTCTACTACGAGCCTGCAACCGGACGCGCTGTCACAGGCTCACTCTCCGTAAGTTGGAGTCGGATCGGGACGGTATCGACGGATATAAACTGGAAATCATAGAAACTTAAACTCATTCACACCCACCAAACATGTGGACGGCTTGTCAGCCACATTCGTGGAGATAAATTTTTCCAGTAGCTGCGTAGTCCGGAAGTAGTCTGGAAGTACTTCACGGGTTCGAGGCTACGCCCAATGGTCTCGGTCATCGTGTTCTTTCTCATTAAGGCCGAAAATAAGGACTTCGTCTTGATATGCAAGCGCACCGTCGCGTTGTTTTATTACACTGTCTATTGCCGATTGCAAGAGGCCAGACGATACATGCAATTCTAAGGGGAGAAAATTATACTAATACATTTAACACGGAGTTTTGAATGTTGTTAAGTAGCGAGATTGGACATTGAGTGGAATCTGTAGGTACGCGTCTGTCAAATCGATTTAGGAGAAATACTGGCAACCATGCAATGACTTCATGAAATCCTCTGGTTCCATGGTGGTTGCTGCACATCTTCGTAACCGGAACACAACTTCAGTTGATAGTCTCCACATATCCGTGGTGTCCTATCATCACTTTTGGTCACCACAAAAATCGGGGCGGCTCAGGCATTGGATTCAACTTTGCCTATCACACTATGCTGTTTGATTTTTACAACACTTTCGGGACACCTTCTCATTGACCGTATGGGAGAACTCGTCGTTTTAAAAAGCCAGGTTCACCGCCCACTTCCAACCTTACCGACGTTACCCTCATGCCATCAATATTATCGGAATATTTTACAATTAAATCTTGAAGTTTTAAGGTGATTGGGTTATTGTTGTTGATATGCAGTGTGATTGACCCTTGTAATAGTCGTATTGCTTGCAGGTCTGTGGGCTGATACCAGGAATCGGATCGGGATTGACACACCGGATTCAGATTGAATACACAACACTTTTGCACCAAGTAAGTGCACCTGATGACCGGTAACCCCATGAATGCGTACTAATACTAATACCAATAATAATAAAGTATACTACACGAAGCCCGTGAGGCATGCACAAAGCATGATCATATATTCAGAGTAATCATATGTATATTAACAGTGCAGGTATATAGAAGGTTTAATTAGGAGATATACACAATGGAAATGGTGGATGAGAGGAACGAAAACGCAGTGCAAAAGGATCACAAAGCGGACAACGTCACAAACGAAGACGTGTAAGATAAAGAAATGCACTAAATAAGCATGCCAATGGAAGTTGAAGTAACAGCGAATCTGATAAAGAAAGGATTGAACGTACGGCAATAATGGGAGAAAATACGGAGAGACAATCTGTGAAACAAACGACGGGAGAAGATAGAAACACGTGGATATGAATGGATAAAAAGGAGTACAGCAAATTCATACGTTTGTAAAAGTACATGTTTTTCTGTATGCTGCAACACAGCTCGCTTCTGGGGCACATTCATTGGTTTCGGGGCTTCGATTGATTATGGAGTGATTAAGGTTATTTAGATTAATTAGGCGTTGGTTGCTTTGATACGGAACTGACTAAACTCTAGACATCTAACCTTAGAACACCTTGTAGATGAGGCAGGACGTGTGATTCTAAACCTAGGCCAGATTGCGGACGCATGTAGACCAAACGGTGGAAACCGCCGTGCCAAAAAACTATTGTCTGAGCCAAGTTGTTCATTGTGCGTGTAGATCCCAAGCCTTCGACAGGCCCAAACCAACCCAACCTGGAATAAAAAGGCGATATTCAGCAGTCTGGGGTAATATCCAGCTGAGACGGGGAGAGATGGGGTGAACAGAGAATGTGACGAAGTTATATGCAGAACGGAATAATGCAAGGAAGTATGTATATATACATATTAGGAGAACTGGGTGAATATACTCGAGAGCGTAATCACCGTTAAGCTTATTATATCCCATTGTACCACCGTTCAGTTATATGTCAAGTAATGAATAAACGGTCAAAATGCCGTTAAGGGTATGTACCACATTAGATTGTGTTCCACAGATCCACCTCTGTAGCTAAATCTGTGTACTGATAGAAATTCGGTTGAGGACTGAACACTGCCAACTGGTTAGTATGTGTCACGGATTTGCGAAAATTATTCGAGTAAAAACGAGATCAGAAAAAATTCGTGAACTTTAAAAAGGGTCACAATAATTCTAAGGGTATGGATCAGAATAAGCTGTATATCACTGCTCCAAATTTGAAACTGAATCCATGTACTGATAGAAATTCGGTTGAGAAAGTGGACGCAGCAACCTGGTTAGCATGTGCCACGGCGTTCAGCCAAGTTAGTCAAGTAAAAGCAAGATCAGAAAGAACTGGAGTACGAAATATTGGTCATAAAACATAAGTGTATATAATGAAATGAATTGTACTCCACAGGTCCAGCTTTTGAGCTTAATTTCTATACTTATAGAAATTTTGTTCGGGAATTGGAAACTACTGCCCGGTTAGCATGCGCCACGGAATTGAACAGGTAAGTCAACCAAAAACAGATAAGAATGCTTTCTTTTACTCAAAAAGGGGTCATAAAACTCCTAGGAGTATGTACCAAAATGGGTTGTTTTTGCACTGATCCAGATTTGAACATGAACCTCCGCACTGATCGGCATCCGAATGCAGAAGTGGACATAGCTAACTGATCAGCATGTGCCACGGAATTAAGCCAGGTTAATCAAGTGAAGACGACATGAGAAGTATCTTGAGTAGGGAATCGAGGGTCACAATACTTCTAAGAGTGTGTATCACAATGGATTGTGTTCCACGGATCCAGCTCCTGAGCTAAATCCGTGTACTGATAGAATTGGGGTTGCGGAATCGTACACTTCTACCTGGTTGCCATGAGCCAGGAAATTGGGCCAAGTTAGTTAAGTACAAACGAGATCAGAAACATCTAGAGTACGGAATAACCATTCAGGAGACTTCTGAAGGTATATACCAGAATGGATTGTTTTCACAAATGCAGCTGTGAAGCTGAATCCATGTAACGATAGGATATACGTTGAGGAATTAGACGCTTCTCCCTGGTTAGTATCTGCCACGGAATCGAGCCAAGTAAGTCAAGTAAAAACGAGCTCAAAGACACTTCGAGTACTAGATAAGCGGTCAAAATACAGCTGGATCAACTTATCGATAAGTAATTGTGTATGTTATCGTGTACACATCAACTAGGCTCGCAAGGGTCACGGCATATTGGGGGGACAAAATATGAAGTTTTATGTGTTGGATTATCATGTAAGAGAGCTGGGTGACTATACCCGAGAAAGTTTTCACCGACAAGCTTTGTATTCGACTGATAGACGTTTTAGGCTGTTGGACTTTACTGAGATACGATTGAGACGTGAAGTTGAACACCACCACCTGGTTGACATTTGTCACAGGTTGGAGGAGGACGACAAAAATTATGGATATAATTTAGACCCGCCGCAATATGATTTGTAATGTTCTTGTAGACTGAACCCGTCTGAAATCCCTTTTTTTCGAAATTTCACATCTGTTATGAAAAGTGCATTTTCCACCTTGATGAATTGGTGAAGCATCACTTTGAATTTCATCGTTGATGTGCATCCGCAGATCTAAGCCTGAAGCAGAATCCATAACGTAGCGTATTTTATCAGGAAGAAGTTGGATCGGACACCTAGGGATCAGTAGCCGGGATCTATTATTACGCAGAGAGTATGCGGACGTCGAAGATGTGCATATTGCACTCAAGGAAGAAAATATGCGGTAGTAACTTATCCCATGTAATGTGCAAAGGTTTAGTTTCATGTGACGTGGCCATAGGAGTTTTATGTTCAAGATGGCACATAGATCCTTATAGTTAAGCGGGGAACCATATCCTAAAAAATATTTGGTAAAAGAAAGTTGGACATTTTCCAAAGCTATTTTATCACTTTTACGGGTGTTAGAGAATATTATTGGGCAATTTTCCAAGCATGGTCTTACGACAAAGACGTAAGAAATCAGCTTAGATTCAGGAAGTATGAGAAATCTATTTATGAAGCCAATGCCTCTTTTGGCTTTTGAAATTTGACAAGAGACATGTTCGGAGACGTTGACGGTGTAAGAGTAGTGTATTCCAAGATCACGTAGTGAGGGGTTATAGGTATTGGGTGTGTCGCGTATTAGGAAAGATTGCGGGGGAATATGACATCGAACAGTCATAAAGGTACTCTTATTAGCCGAGAATTCCATGTCACATGTACGGCACCGTTGGTCAAGTCTGAGGACACCATTTTGTATTAACGTAATAATATGATTAAATTCATGTGCTTTGAACTCATAAACGTTTTTATATTATCTGCAAATAAAAACGGTGTACCATGGAGGAGAGTAAGGAGATGTCATTATTGTACATGGGGAATAGAAGTGGTTCCAGGACACTGTCTCGTACTACTCCACCACTAACAGGGGTAGATAAGGAAAAATAGCTATCAGCACACACTGACAGGGTTCGATTGGAGAGGTAGGTGGTAAACCAATTCTGGGTGGAATGTTTGATACCGAAAGTTTTCAGTTAAGTGATAAGCCGCATATAAGAAACACGGTCAAACGTCTTAGTCATATCAAGAAATATCATCACCAGGGATTGTCTACTGTCCCTGGTTTAGTGAATAAAATGTGAAAATAAAGTTGACAGGTGCTGCGCGACGTATTTTGCAGGAAACCGTGTTGACCACCTAGGAAACGGTTGTTTGAAGAAGGCTTTTGGTTACATGTTTTTTAATCAGGCACCCGAATAGTACTGATGCGGTGGGGATGTGATTAATGGGGCGGTAGTTGGAAGAAGGGCCTTTGTGTTGCGGTACTATGGTAGACATTTTCCATTGACTCGGAAGTTTGCCATAGTTCAATGAGAGGTAAAACATGCTTGTGATTAGAAGTGAAATGTCCGGTCAACCAGATCGTAGCCATATGAAGGGAATTCCATCCGTACCAAAACGAGTGAAAAATATAATTGCAAGAATGGGTTTGATCAGCTCATGAGAATGCAGTCCGATATAGGGTAAGGTGAGCTCAGACGAAGAGGCAGCAGAATCGGAGACATTGGGTGTATAGATGATCATAGAAAAGCTAAATTAAGAGTCAGGTGCTCTGCTTTGATCGTGGCTGATTCTGGGGGTGCCGCGGATGTGTTGCGTGACGTCATCATGCTGACGAATTCAGTCGAGAAGTACTCTACCGCTTCGAGCTCTCTGGCCTTTGTGGTGGCTGCATCCAGGTCAACCGAGGTTTTCGTCATGAATTTTCTTTTTAGCAATACGTTGTTCATCCCACGGCAAAACTGTTGGCAGACAGCCAGCTCAATCTCCTCCATCACGGAAAATGCCTTCCAAGCGGCCGTTGCCAGAGCTCAGACGTATGCGACAACAGTCTCATCAAGTGGCTGATGCCTTCCGATCAGCCGTTCCCGCAATATGGCTACATTTTCGGTCCGAGCTGAAAGCTTGCGTAAAGTTGTCCGTATTTGCGGTGCGGGGGCGAAGGCTAAGACGCGAGCGGAATGGAATAAATGTGACGCCTCCTCTCTCAGGAAGCTCAAATTCATGGGACTAGTTATGCTTTGAGATGCGCCCGCGATGAACGGTCCAACGCGCAACTTCCAATTGTCAAAATCATCGCCCGGTATGAAGAGTGGAGGCTGATCTGTCGTCGGGTTCGGATCATAGCCCTCCGCGCACAGCGCCGGCTTCACGATTGGTGGGCTGAGGTCGTCTGTAGATTTCTCCATATCCTAACTGCGACGCCAAATGAAAGAGTTTCTATATCGTGGCAGCGCTAACCTCGGAAACTCGCTGTAACGAAACACGGAGTCAATATGGGTCAGCTGAGCATACGCACCTAGATACGAAATTGTGGCAAAAAAACGTACACTGAAAGACAGGTGTATTGTCACGCAGCAACCGATTACAATAAGTGTACATAACCGAGAGAGGAGAAAATTCAGTAAAACATTCCACCCGTTTGGTGTTGTTGGGCATAGAAACCGCGTCCTGGTGTTCGTTGATATCTTCCAGGTAGGAACATGTCTGTAAATATAGCACCAGGAAGATTAAGTAAAACGTGGTCTGTTCAAATGCCCTGTTACAGTTGTGAGAGTGTGGCACATTCTGGGATCGTAAAATGCGTGAAATAAGTGCCAAGTATTTGGTTTGGATGTATGTTTTGCTAAGATTGCGGATTTCATCGAATATTTTATGTAACGAAATGAAAAGGGAAAAGCCATACGATTTTGAGTAGCAGGGTTTGGCTTTTGCGTTTTATTTTCCAAGCGAAATATACGGTCAGGTTGATTATACATGCGACGGGTATGGCAGGAGTATAAAGTTGGAGTATAATATATTTGCCGCTTGCTGAGAATCAGATGTTTGGAAAAATTCATCCCAGTCACTAGTGCGCAGGAGAGCCCGAAAGAGATCCAAAGAAAAGTAAGGTTGAGCAGGATTAGGAAGAGAGTGCTCTTTATGGTTAGCGAGGGCACAGAATTTACAAGAAACCATTCTGTGATCGCTACCAGGGAAGTAACCGAGTGTACGAGTGTCGACACTAGATAGATTTAGATTGAAAACCAAATTGCGTATGTTATTTTTCCTTGTAGCGGGTGAAGCGCATTGAGTCCAGTAACCAGTGCGAATGCATGAGATGAAATCAGCAAGCTAAGAAGGAGAGCTGGGGTGTTTCGGTCAATATTAGGAGCATTTCAGTCACCACTGGTTAGTTGGGAACACCTGGGCAATGGGACTGGGTAATTTAAAGCGTCAATAATGGGCAGAAAGATGATGATGATGCAGAAGTACCGGGAGGTCTATATAGACATCCTATTTGGAGGAAAGAGCTTGATAGTTGCAATTTTAACCAAATCGAATCCTAAATAGAGTTTATTAAGGGGTGATCATGAGGGGTTGCGCGGAAGTCACATTTTGTGTATACTAAGCAGCCCCCACCTCGGCGACTTCTGCTTTTTCTAAACAAGTGTTAATCAATAATGATATTTGCTCAGATGAGGTGGATTCAGGGAGCCAAGATTCGGTAACGAATATTAGGTCAGGGCTAGAAGCAAAAACGGTATTCTGGAGGGCTTAAATAACTTATTCGTGGTGGATCGACTATTTAAAAAAAAAGAAATTCTGTAAGGGCCATTAGTCGAATGTAATTTACCGAAGGATGATGTGATAGAAGCATTTACATTTGGATAGGGGTTATGTCATCCTTAGGGGAGGCATGAGATTGACGCGGGTTGAGATTACTGTAGAGAGAGTAGGGTAGGAGGGGTGAAGGTTTATGCGCTAATACACCTAAAACACTGGGCGATGAACATAACTTGGTGACATAGTGGGAGGGTGGTGGTGGGAAACAGTGGGAGATCAGGGACGTTTTGGGGTGGGGAGTATGGGGTGTAGATTTACATCTTGTGATTTTATACGTCAGTATGAAACATGGGAAGAAGTATCCGATCCATCCCGGATGGGGTGTACAGAGGCCATACAGGAGCCATAGCTATCTGGATGAAATTCTCTAAGAAGGGAGATAGAAGCTGGGAACCGTAGGTGACGGGTTACTGTTGGGGGAAGGGACGGATTGTATACTGGGATAGGCTGCTCAAGAGGTACAGAGAGGAATCGCAGTATTTTTGGGTAATAAGCATGCCCTATAATTGGTGGTATAATCTGCGGATGATCCGGGGGATAGGGGGGATTAAGATTTCGCCTGGGGATGCCATAGAACGACTAGTGACAGGACGGGGTCCAATGTGTAATTGGGTTTGATTAAGTCCATGAGAGAGGGTAAAGGGGTCCAATTTGGCGCA
>UZAN01000210.1:0-12719 GCA_900618425.1 Echinostoma caproni | reverse complement strand
CACAACACAACGAACTGGACGCTCGATTGGCAAGAGCCATATTCGTCCTGTGCAACTGAACTGAACTGACTGACTGACCTTGAAATTACTACACTGATGAATGCGGTAATTTGATCCCGTGCCCATAAGAAGAAAGATCAACAACAATAACCCGCCGAGGTTGAAACAGATCAGTGTAAAAGGATGAAATAATTTGTGAATATGAAGCCAAGTGAATGTCAAAATGATGTTCTCAGCCATCTCAAGCTCAGTGTAGCAACAAAAAAATTTCATATGGAGCCGGAAGCTTATAACGCGATTTTGACTCACTTGGAATTATTGTGCTCAGAAAATATGGATAAAATTTTCATCAAAACTCACCAGAAAGAAATTCATTCAATTATCAGTGGATGTATCAGTCAGATATTCATCCTAAAAGATCCTTTAATATTTCATCCATATCTTATGGTATTGCGCTTGATCACAAAAGAAATGAGACATGTGATCAGATCTGAATACATGATAAAGCAAATGCTTCCATTAATATGTGCAATGCTTTGGATACGTGACATTAAGCTTGTGGATATATCTGTGAATCTTATTCGTCTTTCTATTCGATATCATCCGAAATTGGCATGCGAAATAGCGGTTAAACCATTACTGGATACAGTGAACCAGACAAAACACGAAGAAATACTCCGGTTACTTTTTTATATACATGCGTACAACCCGTGAGTCAATTTTATGTAAAATGCATATCGGAAATGATTAATTTTAGCCGTTCGAATTAAACCAATCAGCAGTTTATTATCGAGCTTTATTGCATACGGAACGCGGAAACACAGTTGGTTTTAGTCTTAAAACAACTAAGAGCTTCTTTCTATATGTATATGTATTTGAGGCACACTTGTAATCAAAATTTTGAAGATTTTTTAAACTTTTATGACAATAATAGTTTGAGGCTTATACCCAATCAGCACGAGTGTCACCGTTTAGCCGCCGAAAACGCTTTCATTTCGTTACCTGAGAGTCGCCGGGGAGTACCCACCAACACCGACTGGTGACTGTCGGTGACTCGCAAAATATTTCGGCAGCAATTTAACCTATTTTCGGATTATTTGCCCATCCTTATAAACCATTATCCGTTGTTCAATGAATATGTACTAGCACTATTATCTGCACAACAGCACCCAGAACGGCAAAAACGGGACACTTAGGTAATTCTTCACACCGCATAACCTACTTTAATCGCACATTCATTTCAAGAATGTCAAACAAATATGCCTTAATTCTCATGAGTAATATTTCTAAATTTATTTACTCTTAGGTAACTTTCGTTACAAACGATAGAAAACGTTTATAGTTGTCCAAAAAGCAACGGCAAATTGAAAGGAACATGTATTGATAAAAAATGTAGTTTATGAAACTTTCTCTCGTCCGAATGATCTGTGTGCGCTCCACACGAAAGATTAAGACTTATCTCGCCATAGATCCGCCTAGGAGTAAGATAAAAGTCAGCGGTTCAACAAATGGACTTCAGAAAGGTGTCAAAGAGGCGTAAAAATATTTTTACAGCAATAATGATGAAACAAATGTCATGAAGAGTAAACATATGGTTATTTATTGTCGCGGATTCTAAGCCATAGGTCTAAATCTAACTGGAACAAAAATGATTAAAGCCTTTAAAAGGAATTCCTTCATTTTCAACAGTGTAGATCTGCACCCACTCTGGAGGGTTGTCTAAGAATCAAGGTTTTCAGTGAATTAATTAAATAGGAGAATAACACGTCTTGTGTTTATTACAAGCAAAAATAAAAAAACAGAGTAATCCAAATTATAACAAATGAAAATGTCCAGATCAACTCTTTAAGTAAGAAGGGCATTGGGAAATCTCCCATAACATTATGTTCGGCTATAGTGGCTAAATGTTGGCACCAGTTCAGCACTACTGCAAAGTTCTATAGAGTTTCAGTTTAACTAAGTCGTTATTCCACTCTACCCCCAGGTCCATCGGTAACGAATTCCAGAGATTAGTCACCCTTTTTACAGATGATAGACCAGTGACAGACTGACTGACTGCATCTCGAGGATCGTCATTTCATGTCTCCTGATGCGCTCGTTGTTTCATAGGGAATTAACATCGCAGTTTTGAACCGAAGTCACCCCGAATTAATTATCTGGTGTAAATCGGATAACCTTTCAGTCATCTGCTTGAAATAGAAAAATACCTCGTAATCATCAGTCGGTCTTCATAACTGATTCCACGTAGTCCCAGGACGAGGTGTGTAGCGACCCTTCAAAGTCTTTCCAATTGGGCAACCTTGGCAGTTGTACAAGGAATGACCGCCGAACCACCATATTTCAATCAAGATTGTACGAGGGAGACAGACAGTAGCGTGCAAGCAGAAAGGGTTAGAGGAACAAGTGAACGGTGGATGGCATCCAACATACCATACGTAGAAGCACAAGCTTTTTCTGTTTGCGAACAAGTGTTTAGGTTTTTGGTTACGAAAACGCCCAAATCTCATTCCTCATACGACTGTCGGAGAATGACACTCAAGAACGGTAGCTGGTAGAGCAACTATGTATTGCAGTTTACAATTGGGTACAGTCTGATATGCTTAACCTGTACGGCAGGGCACTTAAGACCTCCTGGAGAGACCCATAAATCACTTTCGATAAGATTGTGTGTCAGTGCTTGAGGTCGTCAGTGAAGATCAGGCTACTCAACGTTAATGGTAGGTCGTTCGCAAAAGGTGGAAACAGTAGGAGACAAAGAACGGAGCCTTATGGTAAACCCCTGGTTCCTGCATATTACCCTAATTGAGTCTATGGAACTTTCACCAAAAATAATCCTTCTTTTAAGAAATCCTCGAACCAGCCAAGTAGGAACTTGTGATTCTCGGAGCTCTGAGTTTCACAAGTAATCTGTCATGGGTATTTGTGTAACACTTTCTTGAAATCAATGGAGATAATTTTTGTGTTGTATCCTTGAAAATAAATAAATAAGGAACTCCACAAAACACCTCAAACTTATTGGTTTATGAAACTAAAATGATTTATTTACTTAGTTTTTGTGATAAACTGGTATTTCTTTTTGATAAATTCATAGCATGTACCTTTTTCTTAACCCATGTACATTTTTCTCAGTCTACTAACACTAGCTACAATCAGCAAACTTGATGTGAGATACAAGTCAGTAAAATAAAAAAATCAGGTTCAAGTGACATCAAAAAGATGTTTTAGTGTTCACAAATAAATCCAATCAACTTTTACAAATCATACTGTGATAGAAATAAACAGCGTTTATTCAATGCAAGTGTAAACTGTTTGAAGAAGAAGCAAACTAAAGGAATACAAGTTAAATGAAAACGACTTCTGCCTTACTGAATAACTTCAATGCTATAGTTAGCTAACCAATTCAATCAAATGTTGGGTGCAGAATTTAGAGTTTTAATTAGGTGTTCTTTTCTCACAATACTGCATACCTTGATTTTATTTTATCGTAAGCAAAAAGATTTACGAGTCGGTGATTATAATTTATCACTGTAGACTGAATGTGTTTACAAATAGAATGATAGAAAACCACACTTAACAGTTTAGTTGAATCAGATGTTTTTATATCATATTTACCTTCGGAGTCAAAAAGAAGGTTTATACTGAACGTCACAGTTATATTTTGAGGAGTTTTATATCGTAGTGTATTGGTGTCGTGTCATTCAACTAACAGTAAAACGTTATCTTAAATTGAATATACGGTTTTACACATGAATGCAAACAGAACAGGATTCGAGCATTTTTTCGAAGTACCTAATACAACCCTCGTATTAGATAAATGTGAAGAAACAGAAGGTTAACTATGTTAGCTGAGATAGATGTGAATAAAGCTGTTTTATTTCATTCTGATGAAAGACTCCAGAGATCACGTTTGAAAAAAAACCGTACAATACAAAAATAATCATGTTTGGTTGTCACAAATGAAATATAACGCTATTACATAGAATTGCTTCAAATGATTTGGTATGACTGACCTTGTTGTAAACTTATAATTTCTTTTCTTACCAGAACCTGCTTTCGTCACCATACATACGGAAAATTTATACTTTCGCTATTCAGTCAACCAAATGCACCACTGACAATCCAAATGCGAAGTCTGACGCTCATGCACAGAATTGTTGACGATCTTCCCTTTACAGCAGATGCTGTTAAATTGTGCTTCGGGTCGTTACACGATTGCTTCGAAGTTCTGCTTACGGGTGCTTCCGCTGAGACAAGCAGCTTAATGTCTAGCCTCATGATTAAAATGGCAAAGCATAACCTGCCTGAAGCAATGTTACCATATGCAAACAGGAAACTACCTAATCGATTAAAGATTCATTGGCCTGGTTGCTTGGAAACAGCCCTGAGTTTGCTTGTGGCCCTTTCACATGACTGCTATCGTGGTGGACATGAACATCCTGAAAACTTTACCAGCAAACAAGAAAATAATCCGTGCATCGCTGGATCTGTTGAGGCAATTGTGAAGTATATAGAAGAAGCAAACCACATAAAATATCTCATGTCTTGTCTCGTCGCCCTCCAGGACCTATCTCCAATTATGGAAAGCAGACTATTGGAACCATATAAACATACTATTGTTGATGCTTGTTATCGCGTTGGAATTGGAACTAAAGTTTTATGGAAAGATATGTGGATGGAAGTCGCTGCCAATTCTAGTCCATATTCAAAACTAGCCGTGAAAATGGACTTTCGAAAATGGTTGGACGCCATTTCAAGACAAGTGATGCCGAAAAATATCAGGTAAGTTGAGACTTTGTTGCTCTATAGTTTTACTTTCTTACAAAAGCAAACGTAAAAAGGGACAAGAAAACATCCGTTGATGACTGACTGATAGTATTTTATTTGCACATAAAACACAATAAAGTGCATAAAATTGTTGCAAATGTTGTTTTTTGTTAAGAAGAAATTCTGTCGTTTTTTTAGTTAGGCATTTCGTTTGCAAGCAGTTAATGATCTTAAAGTAAACAGTAATTAATTTTTGACCATTATAATAGCCTAAGAGAGATGATGAGTATTAGTTTATCTAAACAATCGAATATGAGTTGAGTTTGATCTTGAGCATAAATCCCATATTTATACGCAGAAAATAACTGTTACACTAGCAAGGTATCAACTGCACGCGTGAGAGTCATTTTTCTTGCCTATGGTATATTGCGTCCACGATGTTTTTGTCAGTATACGATAAGGTTTGGAAGCAAATAATAAGTTACACTGGCTGACAGTGGATATTTTCCTTTGTTATTTATTTATTATAACTCTCGAATGCTTTTGTTTATTTTGCATTTGTTTGTCATTTCCTTTAAAATTTCAAAAATAATGAAATGCAACAAAAATCCCCGAAATCTTCAATCAAGTCAAGTCAAGGAATCACTTTACACACCTCGAAAGGTTGGTGTTCAGCAACCACATAACCACAGTTTGTCAACAAAAAGTAAAAAAGTTACATTTTACTGCACCAGTTAAAAGACTTGAAAACGGACAGCAATATCAGAAACCAATGGTATACCCGGGTGTTTATGACTGGTTTAGTTTAACATTTTGCGCAGATTTCCTGCAACAAGTCCATGGTTAGAAATCTGGTGAGATAGGGTACAATAGAGTGTCTGCAAGCTTTAGTGCGTGTCTTTATAGGTGTATGAGTGGGAAAGGCACTGGCTGAGAGCAGAATAAAGGGGATGGAAAAGATCAGATGAAATCTTATTGGAGAATATTTTACAGGACTTGAGGTGGTGTGTCACCACATACTGTACCAGATGTTCCCGCGGTATGAGACTACAAACTGACAGAAACCTGAGAGATTGATAAATGAGTTTGATGTCCATTTTAAAAAAACCGGGGAAGATAACAGGAGACCCATAAAGCCGGTGGGGCAAAACGGAAGCAAAACCAAAAAAACTTATTAGATGGGATAGAAAGTGATTTAAGAGGTAAAACATAAAACTTGAGTCTTCTGACCTTCGGTAAAGCGTCATTAACGTGGTCAGAACAGGTGAGGTTACGGTCGAAAATAACGCCAAGGTATTTGACAGACGGCTGTGATTCCATCTGGTCACTGAGGGTAGATAAAGGCGGGCTGGCACCCGATCGGTGAATATTTTTTTAATAGCACGGTTTGGTCATTCATCTCCTCGTCATACCTTTGTTCTTTCCATTTATTAAACGTTAGTTCCATCGGTTAATTGTCACATATTCCGAAACAAGCCAGTTATATATATATGTCTGTTCGTTTCTGTAAATGTTTCACACCATCAGTCAAGTTCTTCGTCATTGCTGTAATGCATACGTCTGATCAATTATGATACAAGATTTGAGCCATACAATAGCTGGCGTTCGGTTCAATAGTAAGGATCAGGTTCAAAGTTTGTACTAAAAAGTTTATCCATCGCGTATGAGTTACTCTTCAAGCATGACGAACAAGTACTCCGGTAACACAATATATTCGGCGAATCGTAATTGAGTGACTAAACCCGAATAACCAAAATTAGGAGATTTAGTTTCAACTAAACACCGAAATTCTGAAGAACTCTGTGAAGTGAAAGTAAAAGTTGATCATATAAGGTTACTTTTGTAAAGATACAGTTATGCGAAACCGCCAAATTTCTGAGATATAAGAGAACAAGGGTAACTTACAAAGAGAATGTCATGGTTAAATTAGCATTCTGCATACTTTAGGGAAAAGAAAAAAAGGTTTTTATTTCTGGTATAAAACGATTATTTGATGTGACAGCTCAGTTGGAATTAGACACTAACGGTATCTTCATATTCGTATTCTGTTGCTCACAACTGTTCTGCAATGTCGTTATTCCACTCGAGTTAACAGAAACTATTCGGTTATTTGTATTGGTGAAGTATTCAAACCAACTAAACTACATCGTCGCTTAACTTTTTTCACTTTTTGAGTGCCATTTTCAACTACGCTAACTACCTTTTCGATCACTGCCAAAGAATAGACGTATCGAATTACTTTGAATGGTTGAATGCTTGTTTCAATTAAAAAGAATACAGTAATTCATATTCATCCCCCTCTTTACTGCATCTAGACTGATAATAGACAAAAGAGCCCAATCGAGAGTCTCTTCAAATGCGAGAAAACAGATGGGTGATTTAAGTGGTATATGTTGAATAAAACCTGCATGTCTGTATCTGTGACAGAACTCCAGTTTTCATGTGCGTACTCCTGTGATGAAGTCAGTTAAGCGAATGGTTGAACAGCCCAGTCATAAATTGCTTTCACGAGCACACATGATTGCACCGATCACATCACGAGATCCAGCATCTTCATCGATCAGCCTCATCTTCCATTCATGTGGCACAGTTCTTCAGGTTTCACACATCCTACCTGTCAGTCTTTATAGCATGACATTAGTTCGATTCACTCACAAGGTAGATGTCGAGTGCTGTTCGCATTACTGTGTGCTTTTACGGAATCAGTTGTGAATAATGCTGCGCGTCTCATTGCAAATACCTTAGTAAACTGGTGAGTACATTTGATTATGTTTCTATCTGTTGGTATTGGCCAAAATCACAAATTAATTTCATGTGATACAAACGATTAATTTAGGTCATCTCCTCAATAACTTTTTATTGTTGATTATTCCATATGCTTTCTTCTCAGTTGACTGAAATTAACCGAAAACAATTTATTTTTCAAACAGCTTATTAATAAATATTGTGCGTACTTGTTCAATAATTAGTAAAGTGTCTCACTTACCAAATTCAGATAACTTTTGAAACTAAATTTCAATGCAAGCATCCTGTTGGATGCATATTTAAGATAATGGAGAGTTTATGACATACGCTCGCTAGTTGAACTGAATGATCATTAACAATAGGGACAGTTTTATATGGGAATACGGTAGAAATTCCTTAAAATCAATACTTTTCAATTTCAAACACAGGAACTCAGTCTACACCATCAATGCAATGTTTATTTGAATCGCCTAAATAAACCAGTTAGAAACGGACTTTAAATGAATGTGATAGGTATTCCTTTCACTGTTATTACTGCAAACCTTATTCTTGCTCATTTTTAAAAAGAGGGATTTCTAGAACTACGTGAAGTGCATCACAAAATATGTCACTAGCAAAACAGAGATAACGTAAGGAGTAGAGGAAGTAAGCACAGCCTACTAGGGTGAAGTTCTCTTTTAAATCAGAACATGAAATCCGCACTGATCCAAAGGTCGTTTGTCAGTCCGATCTCGTAGATTTATGGAGATATGGTGTGATTTGGTAGGTCCCAGGAGCTTATGGGCGTGAAAAAAGTGAATGCCTCTTCGTGTGGCAAAAGTGGAATAATCTATCAGATCACTCACACAAGTCACAAAAGCAGCTGAAAATCTCAGTTGACTTGACTAAGGCATTTCACCTCTGTCGTTCTCAGGGAGGGCTATCGAAGAAGACTCGCTATCATTTGTAGAATTTGTCCAGGTTTGTTTCTATAATCACCTCCTCACTGCATTTTACGCCATATTTCGCCCCGGGTCCACCCGAGACCCCGCTTCTCTGAGTCTGGATGAGCAGTAGCGTAAACAACTTCGTGATCAGTGCCAATTTCACAACCGGTCTTAGGACAGGGTCTAGTCTCAGGAATCTGTGATAATTTCCTCTTCACGCATTCTTTAGCGATGTATTTGTTGTGCTGGACACGGTATGGTTATCAATCATTTACTGAAACTAGGCTTGTTCAACAATCTGCAACTCATTTACAATTGATTCTGTGGAGCTTTTTGGATGAGTTCTTAAGAGACTGACCAAAGATATTATTCGGTTATATTACGAATTTCGTCGTGCATCGAACGAAATGAAGCACAAGCTTCAAAGCTATGGAGCACGGTACACACATTTATATATGTACAACTGTTTCGAATTGATTGAGTTTTATCACCACTGCAACCGGTTTATCCAGAACTCAACCTCGGCTTTTTGAATTCCCTAATATGACGTAAGGTATGGATATCAGATGAGTTAACATTGTTTTTTAGCCGTTTTCAGTGATCAGCGTATAGCTTATAAGCCCAGAAATTGAAAGTTGTAAAACATGTATGTGAATCATTGATTAACTGCCTGACTAATGAAAGATTATGTCATCTAATTTAGGTAATTGGACAACTGATTGATTGATCATGCACATTAGGCGAGCTGTTAATGTACAGCATTTGGTTGTTTTTGTTTGAGTGGCTATTTTGGTTCTCTCCGTTCCATTATAGTCAAACAAAATGTAAGTAACAGAAAGAAGTTAGTTGGATACTGTTTCAGGTTCGCATTTGTGTGTTTATCAAAAAGTTAATGCATTAGCCTAAACTGGAAACGTCTGAACCTATAGGATTGAAGAGTATTCCCCACTGTGAAACTGGGGGAATAGAGAGCGTCATCAACGGTCATTCAGGTGAATTAGGTCACTTATCGAGGACAGAACAGACGTTTTACATTGTCTACCGAATGCACCGCACCCTTTTGTAGAGGCAATAAGCGATCGACGATTATCACCCAAACTATGCTCACCAAAGCAAGTAGCTCACACATCACACCTACGATAACTGCCATCTGATCACATGAAAAGTGCCCTACTCTCTGCGTATAGATTTGCAGCCCACCACTTTAAATTACACACTTATTCGGGACCTGTGACCGAGGGAGAGGAAACCCTTTCATACTCTCAACCCGTATCTCAATTGCACCGGCAAGATGCATGAAGTATATTGTTTTACAGATTGGATTATTGTTTTTTCCTGTGAAAATCTCATCAGCCTCGATGGGACTGAAACTCACATATGAGCATTCCTTATGGATTTGTACAGCGGTGGATCCGAATTGCACTGAGATTACTGAACCTTTCGCAATCCAAAACAAGAATTGCAATAAATCTTAAAATGGTTATTGTTATGGCATAATGCTCAAGCTATTACTTGCGTTTCTGCTAAACTACTTCGTTTTTATATGCCCTTGGCATCTTTTACCTAACCTATCACATGAAATGATTATTTTTGGTTATAATGGTTATAATGATGAGCAATGACCAAGAACAAGCTTACAGATCGAATTAAATAAGCTTTTTGGCAATCCAGCCGCTCGGTAGAGAAGTTTTTCTGTATGGTGTATTCTTATTTGTATCGGAGGAGAGAACATTTCAATTTTCTTCCTCACATAATAGTGGTTCTGTTGCTTCCAGTTCTCCGCGATTATCGCTCAGAAAAACAAAATTGGTTTCCACTGGGTCTTAAGTAAATCTGACTGTTTGTTCTTGCCAAATTATACAGTGCAGCGAAATGATTACTGCGGTTGTCTTTCAGGAAATCGCCCGTTGGTGTTATATATTTTTATCAGAATTTTTCGGACGTAAAGTGAAGATAAGGCACACGCAAAACAAATTTGCCACTCTCCAAACTATCTCACATAAGCAATGAATTTCGTTTTGTCATAGTTACCTTTCGAATGCGTAGTTTATAGTAATATCGAAGATATGCATCATTGAATGATCTACATTCGCATTTACCCTTTGTTGACTACTCAGATCGAAACCGGTATCGATGTCATCGTTACAGGACACTGACTATCTCTCCTCCGATCGAAGCTCCAGTTCGCTTACAACCATCAGCAGCAGTTCTTCCGGGAAACCCCCCATATTAGACTCTGTGACTGATTCAACATCTGCACCATTACAAGTTTCAAGTCCCGACCAAAACGGTGATCATCAAAGTTTGACGAAGGAAACTAACGCCCCAAGTGACCAGTCCTTAGATGAGGACAAATCTGTGAACGAATCTACTAACTCAGAACTGAGTTCGACATCCACATCCACCAGCTTCTCCCACGCATCGGATAACAGAACCCAAATGGTCTCAAAAAGTTTGCCCAGGCAATATGAAGTTTTCGACTCGGTAGCCTCGTATCCTAATGCAGTGATCAGAAAACCAACTCCAATCAAAACGAATGAATTGCGAATTATTAGCGATACAAACCCATCCGGGGTAAGACGAGTACAATCGGTGAAATACTCAGAACAGCCATCAACAGAGGAAAACGAAAAACGCGTCGTAGCTGTGCAACGATCTCATTCAAGTTATAGACCAGGGCAAGTTACTTTTCGATCTATCTCATCGAGAACAAATCCAAATCAGATCAAAGTGCACACACTATCATCACCACAACTCTCACCGCTTGATTCACAAGACCCTATTCAACGATTTCATCAACGTTACTACGATAAACTGCTACAGTACATAAATGCTTTACAAAGTCAGTTTCCTCTACCTTTTGCTGTCAGTTATCAGAACCCAGAGAAAATACGCAAAGGTCAAAAAGGAATACCCAAGGATTTTGTTTGGTTTGTGAATCATTATGACTATCAGTCCAGGGACCGCAAAATAGAAGGTAGTATGGATTCATGTGGTGTTTCCACTACGCTGAACAGACCAGATCGACGTGAGCTGCATCTTCACTTTGCTTGTTCTCATCGACAAACACAATGCATCTATCCGGGACGCAATCTTTCCACTTGTTTTGACGTGAAAACAAAATATCCACTGTTATGGTTGCAAGTAAGTGAATGCCAGTCTCCCCTAACATGGTGAGGGGAATTTTTATATTAATTTAAAATCTGAATGTTACTAACATTGAATAATCCGTATGAGCCGGCTATACTGTCATGTATATCAATCAAGTCATTATGTTTTTAGAGTTTATTATTAGCAATGATTAATATGGCAGTATTCTTTTATCTTTCATCTCGTACCACCACTTCTGTATCATAATTAACTGAAATTTCTCATCATCACTAGACAGTGCTCACTAACCAGAACGGAATTCCATATGTCTATAATAGTTGAGGACCGACTGAGTTCCAACTGTCATTCACCTAACAACCCGATGTGATTGATATTCATAGGCGAAACCTCCCCCATTCCTGACAAAACTTACGAAATGTGAAGCACTTTATTGGATATCGTATTTTAATTCCACGGATCAAAATGGTAAACTATGCCAGGGTTAGGACTGAGGATTTGGGACGAAGAAAACCAACCGCACCAAAAGCACGGTCTCGGTCACGAATTCCGAGCAAAATACGCACACCCATTTTGGATGAGAGCAAACAAGCTACAACCCATTGATAAACTTTCTACGTGCACAAAGTGCTGCTGCTGTGTGGGGCGCAAACGCTTGCTCAGGCGAAAAATGCACGTTCATCCTGGACGCATGCTAACAGCAGTAGATTTGTACATAAAATTTAGGGTTATTTCAAATAAAATGAAACGGAGGAAAACAAATAGTCGGTGAATGCGACCATACATTGTTTTGACTCGAATTGATATCTGCCTCGGTTTTTATTTTTGATGATATAAGCTTGTTGGAGATGTGAGGAACCGGTATCATTTTAATCCAAAGAGTCATGTGAAGGTTCAAACTAGATAATATTTAAATACCAGTAGCAAGAGAGTGGTCGCGAATCCGAAACTGATCAAGGACTGGTGAGTGACTAGAGGCCACTCAACATTTTAAGCGTTTGCAAGATCAGTTCAATATTATAATACACATCTTTGTGAGAATACTTTTCGATTTATTCATTTTCGGATAAACATTTACCATTTGCATATTTGGTAATGAGGCAGATGAGAGGCTAACGAATTGAACTTTCCGATATTTGTTCACCACTCAAAAATTTACGCATACCTATTGCACTT
>UZAN01000209.1:0-12721 GCA_900618425.1 Echinostoma caproni | reverse complement strand
TAATATATATATATATATATATATATATGTAACTGTAAATGACCGAAGATACAATAGTACCACTTCCCCACCTTTATCTGGCTTCAGTGGAACTCATGCAGCAGACTATTGAGGGCCGACAGAGGCAATAAATCATGCCAACATTCACATGTGAACATGATGATCGATTTATCGATTCATCTTCACGTTACTTCCAGCTGAACACGATTGGTTACATTCACTCACAGTCATAGCGAATTTTGTTGAATGTGCGGCGGAGTCAGTTGCTAATAAAACGGTTTCCCTTTAAGTTGAAAAGGAGTAGATTATCAAAAACTGTGATGATTGTGACTGCCTGGTGGGCGGGGCGGATATAATCCACAAAACCAGGGGACTGCAATGCTTTTTTCGCGAGTCATGTGCGTGTGCGCTAACACCATTTTCTTGCTCTTCAGCGTCGCGGAGTCGGTTGCATTTAGAAGATGAAAATATGGTCTTTTAGTGTGTGTGTGTGTGTGTGCGTGTGTGTTTATGCAAAATAAGCTGTCAGTCACACGACCACTGCTTTGGCAGTGATAAAAAGTGTGATCTTTTGCGCCTGGTCGTATTCGTGTCTAACTGATGTACTGTACTGTCGGTTTCAGCCATCTTGTGCTAAGTCAAGTCAAGCAACGCGTTATGCACCGAAACGGTGAAGTTTTAGCAATTTACAGTATATATATATATATATAAAACGATTCGCGATCAACAAAAAGTAATAATGGAACAAATTCTATGCTGTAGTAAAAACACGAAAAAAAATCCATACGAGAGTCCTTCCATGAGGTAGGTGACAATTGCCTTACGATAAAACGATAACCGAGTAACAAGTGTAATTACACTGATTCTGTATGTGGAAGTAGTACGCGCAGGATGGGATTGAAAGTTGGATCGAGTTCGGGGATTTGACACGTATTTCGCGATGCAGGTATTGAATGCCCTTGATCACATGTCGTCTTGTTGTTCAAGGTATCACAAGCGTTAAGTGAAAGCGGCAAAAGAAAACTCAACCGAAACAAATCTAGCAACTTCACTGTAACGGGACAAAACAAAGTGAAATCCTTTCTTTTTTAAAATTTCAGATCGAGGATAAATATTGGGGAGCAGAATAACCCAGTGTGAAAGGATGCAAACAATCATGAATTTATAAATAAGATTGTGTGGGACGGCCAGACTCCTGAACCTGTGTGCATAAGAAAAGACAGTTTTCGAACTTTTGTAAAATCGCTTAGGATATGAGCAGTCTAGAATAGGTTGTGGGTGAGATTGACACCGAGTCATTGAACAGAAGCAAATTTGATTAGTAACCATAAAATCAGGGAGGTTACTTAACAATGAAGGATAACAGAGGTCGGTTTTGAGACCAAATAGAATGTCAATGCATTAATTGATATTGATCAAGTACAAGGGATTGGGGAATAGACCAATTGTGAAGTTGCCTAAGGATGTCCTCAGGAAGTCGATAACCGTCTGAACCAGAGGAATGGGGAAACCGATCACAATATCATCAGTGTACTTGCAGGCAATAAAGTTATTGGGAGTGGGGAGATTCTATATATGTATTTAGAAGAAACGAAGGAGGAGAAAACAGCACCAATAAAAAGAAAATCACCAGCATCAGCGTTGATAGAATACGACTGTGCCCCACTCAGTGAAGTAAACTGGGTCCGCTGGGAAAGAAGTAGTGAACTAGATCACTCAAGACTTCACATCACACTCAAAAAGATATTCAATAAGCACGCCCCGGTCAAAAGAACCAAAAGCGTTTGCATAATCAAGAAAAGTCAAACGAGCGATACCTTCACCTTCGTCTAAGATCGATACAGTAGAGTGTACAATATGGGTCACAGCGTCTAGTGTAGACAGATGGGGATTAAAGGGAAACTGTAAGAGATCACGCGAGTTACATAAATGAGGGTGTGACGCGGTGCAGCAAACATTGTCAAAGGCTTTCAGCAACACAGATATGTGAGCAATTGGATGGATATTGGACAGTTCTGTCTTCGGGATTGGCTTGATCCGGGCTGACCTCCAACAATCGAGGGCTGTTCCGGATGACAAACACGTGCTGGATAATTCAGTAGTAGGTGTTGGAAGCTGATTGGCTCATGCTTTTAGCACTAGAAGTGCCAATCGATTGAGACCATGAGCTTTGTTGACCCTGAATTTCCTCCAGACTTAGCTGAGCCTCGTCCGGTGAACGCATCACGGACGAAGTGTCAGTTCGCATGGAGATAGCTCGGTTGGAATTTGCTAACTTGAGATATCTGTAGCGCCGTCGTGACATCCGGTTGTCTGTGAAGGGTCGAGTGTATGCTACCGCAGTGCGGCCAGTTCTGCTATACGGTGTAAAAACGTGGCCATTAAGAAAACAGGATCGCTATAGGCTATCAGTGTTTGAACATCACTGTATACGCAGCATTGCATGAATCTGGTGGGGAAGCCGGACGAGGAATGTTGAGGTCAGGCAAAATGTTTTAGGCTACCGCGGTCGCCCACTAGAGCAAGTGATTGACTTCCGTAGATTTCGTTGACTGGGCATGTGTTACGCATGTCACCAAATAGGTTGCCGCGGCGAGCGATGTTTGCCGAGGCAAGTAGTGGGTGGATAAAGGTCAAGGGTGATTAAACGAAGACCTGGCATGAAGGTATAAAAACCCTGACCAGGGACCTGGTTAAATAGGTCCCGTTAGGCTCCCTGGCTGTGGACCTCGGGATGATCGTAGCCGATGGGCAGCCAAAAGACAGCAACCACACGAAGTTGTATGGTTAATGGTTGTACAAACTGAAATTGAGTCTCGTCCGGAGTAACAGGGTTGGAAAAGGAGGTGGAAGGGAGCAACGAGGCAGCACCTTGGCATAAATCGTGCAAACTGGCTTTGTTGTTGTGCGCGCTCTTGTCGAATTTCTGATCCCAAATCATCTATCATAAACGTTTTACTGTCTCGTTTTTCCTGGCATTTCGCTCCACCGGCTTTACGGATCCTGCGGTCTGTTTTATCCAAGACCATCGGTGTATCTCCTGATCCCGTAAATCGCAATCGGCATGTATTAATTTCCATTTTGTTGTAGAACATCACTTCAAAACTTTCACGAATTCTCATCCCCCGCATCCTGACTCTAGTCAAGGCCTTTCTTGATAAGGCCCCCCCCCGCTTTCTGTTGTAAACATATAATAAAGGCACACCCGGAGGCTTACTGGCCTTCTAATGTTCCGCAGTGAACTCGATTTCTCCTACAATCATCTACCTCATCTGCGCGCCACACGTTGATCATGATTACCCTAATGTGCCATTGATTTTTTCTGTTGTTGTCCGTTTATACCTGTAACTTTCTGTACAACATTGTCCACAAAGTTTTTATGCACAGTGTTTATGTGACTCCTTAATCTCTACCTGCCCAGTTAAATGATTTGAACGGGCAAAACCGGATTATCACTTTGACCCAGGGGACAGTTTAGGGAAATAGCTTGGAGTGCGCTCAAAACCACCTCTTCTGTGTTGTTGTTGTTGTTGTTGTTGTTGTTGTTGTTGTTGTTGTTGTTGTTGTTGTTGTCATTCTCTGTCAGATGCATGATTCTCTGACCTAGTGGATAAAGACATATCTATGTTTAATATTTTTACTTTGTGTAACACATAATGTCAGAAATATAATTTTCATGAATGGGAAATGATCGGTTAGGGTGTTATGATTTGATGTGATACATCTTAGTGGGTGGAAGTGAGGCTGTGATCGTTGGATTCTAACCGGTGGTGAGCCATTGTGCTGGTACGAGCGGTTTCACTCGATCTCTCAATTATTTCACATGTGCTTATGCAATCCGTTTGGCTCGTTCAGAATGTTCACAGCAACTTCCCACCACCAATTCCGGAACGTTTTTAGACAAGTACTCTTACCTCCAATCCCCCCACCCTCCATCTGTTACCCCATCTTTTCAGTTTAAACAATCATTTTCCGGTTTAATTGAGCGAAACGCTACGACTCGTGGTTTCATCACTTCACGTGTGAATTTAATCTCACAATCGCTCATTGGATGAACTGGTTCAGGTCTTGTACTTAGTCCCCGAGACGATTTTGTTTGTTCTTCAGACGCGCGTAGGGAGCAAACCATCCGCAATACAATTTCCCCTGTTGCGGCATGAAATTAACGGAGCGCGAGATAGTTCTATTTTGTAACGAGCAACCGGGCAACTCACAGCGGTTCTGGCCATAGTTCATTTTAAGACTACATGCTTGCCCAAGTTTATGATGCGGTGACTTGACCTATACAGTTCTCCATTCAACATGCATTCACGGTACATGTCTTTTCAATTGATCGGTTCAGACGAAAGAGAGAGGGAGAGAGAGCAGAACACACTCCCGAACGCGGATGGTGTATACTGATCCCAACCAGATCATTGTAGCACGAGTGAAAATGATTACTCATCAATCCAGTCAACATACACTTCCTATCTAAACGGAATCGTTGGTTGTAGCCAAAGAGAAACCAATTGATCACAAGATGTGGAGAGTATTGATTTTATCGACTGCTGAGTGCATGCGTGCGTGTTTGCTTGCTAACACGTGCATGCAAGTCACCAAACCAGGCTGATCTTTATTACAGACAAGCGATACGGGTGTCGATTGCAAACGAACCGCATGAACGTACTGAGCGTACTGTGGCCTGTACAAGAATAAAACGTAATAGGGGATTGAGCATAATCGCACAAGTACAAAATACGGACAGGGAAAACACGATCAATATGGAACGGAATGAAAGTGTATTGTGCGAATGGGAGCGAAGCGAATGGGTTTTTCGGGTCGTAGCACACATACATCGCCATCGCCTATGTGAGAGAGACCTGCTCGATAGTGAGACCAAAAGCAATTGAACATTTATAAAATAAATCTAGTGGACCATTTCGGTAGCGAAGGGTAGCCAATATCAGTTTGAAAAGACATTGATAATGTGACCATAAATATTTGAACAGACAACCTGAAAGCATTGGAATATTACAATTACGAGGCCCGTAGATGGTACATTACAACGTTCTATCCACAGGAAAATAACATGGAGTGGTCAGTATCTACAGTTCTCTAGCTTCTCATCCACCATGGCTTACAAATGTGGACTCATAAAACCTCTGTTCCATCGAGCCAGAAACATTCGTTCCCCAAACACACTAAGAGAAGAAGGAGAAAAATTAGTGAAGAAAACGTTGCTACGAAACGGTTACCCCGAAAGGCAACACATCTCCAATTGTTCCCCAAAACCATCGTCTATCTTTCAAGGGTGATCACCTTCTGAAAGATGTGTACTAAAAGTAAAAGTCAGCTCTGAACCGCTTGTTTATCTTACATCAACGATTGAGAAGATCAAATGCAGTGTGAACATCTCGAGACGCATATCTTTTCTCGGTCTTAATGCGCAAAAGGCATTAGGAAAACGCTATTCATGCGTAGTGTTCTACCCAGATCCACAACTGTCAGGGAGCCGTGAAAATTAATACTTGTTTGGTCACGAGATGAGACTCAATAGGCGACCGATAGACGTAAATCACGACAAATGGTTCTTTTGAAATTAATCACAAATAAGGTGGGCCATTGCAAGTCATGCAACATACCTTAGTTGGAGACCTTGGGGATACAATGATGTATCTCTGAACCACGTGTACACAAGTTGTCATTTCAAGTATCACATTTCATTTGCACAATCATCACAAAACGAATTTGGAGAAAAATAAGCTCACCGGATCACTAATCTTCTCTCAATATGCGCAGATCCAAAAGGAACATGAACATGTATCCACTTGAGGCGGGAGGGTGTGTGTGTGTGTGTGTGAGGGGGTGGGTTGGGAAGCGAAGTGAATCAATGTGACCAGTACACAAAATCCTCATCGTGCAGTCCGGCTGGATGAGACGTAACAACAAACAGCGCTACCGATGCCCTCAAACAAACCTATCCCCTCGCTGTCCACCAATCGGTTTTTGAAGGATGTACATCTCGTAGCCAAATATATATATATATATCACAGACCCCGTTGATCTAATCTGCCCGTGTAGATGACTGATTTTCAAGTGATTTTGAATCTCTCCCTCCCCACAAAGCTAGAGAATTAATCGCGAGAACTGGTAAACCACAAAATGCACAGTGACACCGGATACGGGAACCATTGGGGCTAGATGGAATATTTTCTCTCTAATCGGACATACCAACCCATGAACACTGTATAGATTTGGCTGAGAGATAGCTGATGTTACTTAAGCTGTCTGTTACTTAAGCACTTCATCACGCAGCTAGACAGACCAGCGTCTTCATGGCATTCGGGAACTTGAGCTCCGGTTGCCCTTCTGAAACGGGGATAACTCGGGCGATGAGTTACATCAAAAAAAAACAATCATGAAATGTTGACGTAAATCGGATGACACCATGCACTTGTGTAAGGTTAATTACTCAAAGATTCAAAAATTCAAAGATTTATTATGGGAATAACTTACAAGCTCATACTTTTCCGGTCCCATAGGTTCGTGCGGTGGATTAGGAAACAGTGATACATACAAATCAATTTGTAAAATGCCACGTGATACGTGCGTTTTCCACTGCTTTACGCAGCTTCAACCATCCTACTTTGTATCCTTCTTCTTCCTCTAGTTGTCCTTCTCTTACTGTAGGACTTGTTCCACCGTGAATAGATTGGAAAAAATAAAATTTTACATAAGATACCCTTCATCCAATGGAACGTCAACGATCACCATTGATTTGCTTCAGTAATCAAACAGTCTGCCATTGGTACTTCAGCTTTCAAAATCTGTCGCATCCAGTCACCATTTGATACAATCAGGAAAATGATATAAATCGGTTTCTTAAACTGCAGTCGTTGATTTGGTGGCACATTATTTCCATATAAGAGACGTAAGAGTGATCAATTCATCTCAGTCAATCTTTTCACTTTACTCTAAGCCTGCTTGTGATAACTATCTGATGAACCAGTCGGCAAATGGATTTTGTTTTACACTACTGTCTGACTCGGTAGCTGTGGTAATCCTACCCCACGAGAAGGAGCAAACCACGGGGCGCAGTGTTACAATTTCTGGACAACTGTGATAGGTCAAGCCTCCCAGATGACGCCACCAGCAAGGCGCCCAAGTGTTACAGCCTCTGAACAACGAACCACAGGCCAATTGAGCCGACCAATCAGAAGCCGTGTGGCCCACACAGTAGCTGTATGACGTCAACAATAGGAGCGCACGATTTGGTAGATATCTGGATAACCAATAAATTTCTTTTGTACATTTTATTTAATCCCCCTGATCTCTTCCAATAAACGAACGCTACTTCTGTGGCCTTTTCCTGGCGTCTCGGTTACGTGGGTTACTTTCGTGCAATGCCAGTGTAATTCAGTGTTTTCGTGGTATCCGTGATTCCTAATACATGATTCGTAATCCGTGATCTATGTGTACGTCAACTATTACAGTACCTCACCGTTTACCTCTCAGTGATATTTTGTTTTCCATCTGCAGGAGTTAAATCTGACTCGGATTTCCTCAGGAGTGATGGCTGCCAGTATTCATAAACGATGCATCCAGATCATGTCAGTCAAAACCCTCAGTTCTTCTCAACCGTACCCAAAACTGGTCTGATTAAATTATGTACGTGTGTTTAAAATGAAGAACAAGACGTTCGTTTCGCCTGCCCTTCTGGCATAAAGTGCTCCAATCCATTTGTGAAACAGTTCGTATATGTCTGCATTCTCACATAATTGGTTCCATATCCTCATCCAGCACTCTTTCCTGGTTTATTATAAAATGATATCAGAGTGACAGCCAGAGCAATCGGATATTTATCTGCATTATGATTGCCCCCCCCCCCGCCACAGACACACTACGTGGCTCGAATACAGTGCACCAAAACTTGTTCGTAATATCCACATTTTGACCAGACTCCCATCCGTTCATTCATCCACTTAGTGCCGACAGAAGCAGACACACACACACACCTCATCTGTTGTTAAAAATGCCACTCGGGCCACAGATTTGACTATTCACCCACAGAGCACATTTCACTCTGAAATCGTAATTCATTCAATCCGCTTTTTTACTTATATTTGATTGGCATACGTCAGATAGAATTGCCTCTTCGTGAATCAAAACAGCAATTTCTACTTGTTTCATATTGCCTGTGTTTAATAATTTGGCATCCTGTTCACAAAGCGCTTCACGTCACATTCCAATGTTCATCCGTGTACCTGCATTCCAACGGGAGGTGCCTCAATGGAGTGACCAGGACTACTTTCGACACAGAAAAAATGAACTAGAGACCCCGTTATCAGTCAGCGTTTCACACTTTTGAACTGCTTCGTACATTTGCGTACGCGCCCACGTATCAGTTGACTGGTCACACACACACGCATACATACACAGAGAGAGAGATTCGGGACAAATTCAGTAGAGGACATGTGAGGTTGTTCCAATCGGGGCTAGCTCTTCACACTGAGTTGTCCTGATGTACTTTTTGTGGTAAAAACTGGGTCAAATGGTGCTGTACCCGTCCTCGATAATCGCTGTTTGAGAAATTCCAGTCGAGTAGACACAAATTGAACCAGTCCTCCCCCACATATGTATGGTGTTTATACGTAACAGACGACTACTATGGCGTATGGCGATTACGCGCGACCGGCCAAACCGGTTAACCTAGATGGTGGTGTCAACCAGGGTGATGGATTCTGGTGGTAGTGGTGGTAGTGTGGTGGCCTGTATTACACACACCTCAGCGAATCGAAAAATCGACTGAATTGTATTCAAACACAGAATCATGCATGTGATGAAAATTGCGAAAACTCAGGATTATCTCAGTTCGCGGAAATGGGACGATCTAACTAAAAGTATTTCAACGACACCTGTAGCGTCGGAAGTGAATGCACATTTTCCGTCCGAGAGCACGAGATTCGAACGACTTTTGTTCGACCGTGTTCAAATGCAACAGAATTCCCAACAGTTATTTGACTACACTGTCCATTTCCCGCCTCAAAATTCACTTTTTCAACAGTGATCAAGATCATCAGACGGTGGCTCCACGGAGCCACCGGTTAGAATCCAACGATCACAGCCTCACTTCCACCCACTAAGATGTATCACATCAAATCATAACACCCTAACCGATCATTTCCCATTCATGAAAATTATATTTCTGACATTATGTGTTACACAAAGTAAAAATATTAAACATAGATATGTCTTTATCCACTAGGTCAGAGAATCATGCATCTGACAGAGAATGACAACAACAACAACAACAACAACAACAACAACAACAACAACAACAACAACAACAACAACAACACAGAAGAGGTGGTTTTGAGCGCACTCCAAGCTATTTCCTTAAAATGTGATTCAAAAATAGTTCGTAGAGCTTCATGAACAGATACATTAGAGAGAATAGGGGTAGAGATGTTATCCATCCGTGTTCAAATTGCCCACAATATTTGCCGTTTCGGATCAGTCTGTCATACCAAGTGCGACCGTCAGTTGATGCTCTCTCTCTCTCTCTCTCTATATATATATATATATATATATATGTATATGTATACAGGTCTAATCGAAACTGAAGCAACAGGTCCCTGTGAGACACTTGTGTGTTCGTATAGGCAACAGCATTTATACTGAAGTAATTTTTTTCCAAATAATAATAAACAAGCCTTGGTGAGTCCTTATAGCATTGATTTTCCTGATTCGTTTATACTCAGCAGATGGAATAACTCAGAGTGTACAGGACACTCCCATTTCATCAGTACTGATTGACCTAGAGCATGACGAGTTAGGAGGTAAGTTAAGGGAATAGAACAGTTTTTGTTTACAACAAATTAACGTTGATGATAACTAGGATGTAAAGTTTATGTACACTAAAAGTTGATTAGTCTGACATTGTTCTTTGGGACTTTTTCGAGTCTCTTCGGCATGGAATCCACCAACTTTGTTATGAAGTCATTTTCTATTTTGTGCTCCATTACGTATCGCACTTTTGCCTCCAATGTCCAATGCATAGGTAGCCCATTGACCTCTCTCTTCAAAACAGAAAACAGATTTTCAATCACGCTGAGATCCGGGCTATCAGGGGGAGTTGCATGAACTGTACCTTGGAGTCACGCATGTTTTCTGAAGTCTAAAAGCAAATAATAAGTTAACCGGACTCCTAAACTAAATCAATTTACTAACCTCTCGTGAAACATGACACGGAGCGTTATCCTGAAAAACGATACCTTTTCCAGACGATTTTTTTTCATGAAATTCTGGAAACATTGTCGTAATTACTGATAAAAATTTCTCACTATTCATGGTGCCTCTGACTGATGTCCACCGACAAGGCTGACCGTGTTTTATTCCTGCCCAAATGAGTAATCTCGACGGGTGAGAAACTCTTTCATTTGGTGGAATAAGTTCTTTTGGGAAATTCTCACCACAAATGGATTATGTGTGGGATAAAAAATGCCTCATAGCAAACATCCGAGGTGGCAAGGGTTTATGGAAATAATTTGGGATAATTCTTGACTTATTCCTATCAGAATATATTGCGTTTTCATACTTGCTAAAGTTTGCGTTTTTCATATTCAGGTCATTTAATCTTGGGACCCAAGGTCAGGCACGTTTAATTGACAAATATGCAGCCTAGACACTACTTAGATCCCAGTAGACAAGATATAAATTATTGTCCATACCTAAAGCATTAAAACAAGTAATAAATATAATGAAACGCCATTTGGTCACAAAGAAAATATTTCAGTGAATCACAATCGACCATTACTGTATATATATATATGCATTCGCGCCACTGACTTCCGTTCAGACCATATCTCTCAGCGTCTCTAGCCAACGAGAATCCTCATCGCTTCGGCCCCAACCTGAAAGGCGGGCTGCACCGGCTGAAGCCAAACCTGAAGCCAAATTCTTCATACAGCTAGGCCATGTCATGGTCTGGCCACCGCAGCGCTTCTTCCAGCCTTGCCCGGCACGTGCAAAGAGAATACGGAAATGTTGTCGGTGGGCACGCATACACAATACGTGACCACTTCATCGGAGGCGGTGTAGAGCGATTACTTCCATTAGAGAATGACTATTCGTAACCAACATAAGACGACGGACCTCGTCACTGCTCACTTGATGTTCACACCGACATGAGCAATGCTTCGGAGAAATCGGTGGTCGAATACAGAAAGTCGATTAGCATCTTCCGCTCGGAGAGGCTGTCTTGCAACCGTAGAGTAGAAAGCTACGAACCGCGGCGATGTACACCCTTCGCTTAAGGAACAGTCGGATGTCATGGCGGCGCCACGTGTCACCGGTTGGAGAAAGCTGCTCTAGCCTTCGCTATTCGTAGTTCGATCTCCTCCCCAACACCGTGACCAGCTGCGATCAAGCTCCTAAGGTACTTAAAGCTCTCAACTACTTCCAGTTAATCACCACAGAGGGTGAGTGCAGACACAAGCTCCTGCCAGTCTTGAACAAGCACTTTGCAACTGGAAGGTGCAAAGCACATACCATACTTGGATACCTCGATCGCCAATCGGTTCAAATCCTGTTGCACTGCTCGTGTATTGTCACCCAGCAGGGAGATGTGATCGGCATATTCTAAGTCGAAGACTCTGTTCCCTGGGAGTACGCGACTCCACCGTTTCAACCAGTTCTCAAACTTTTACGAGGTCATTCGAACACAGAATGTTTTTCCCTAACAGTATTAAGCTGAGTGATACATGTGGTTTGTGAAATTCCCACGTACCATAGAGCTGGAAGATAGCAATTTCGGCCGACCACGAGCTTACGGACTGTGCTCATCAATGAGGAACCCGTTTGAGGAAACATCGGATCTCTGTGGCTATTCTGATGAATACTTATATACTTTCACACACGTCTAAATCCAGACTGTGTCCCAAGCAAGTTATGGTACAATAATCTTTATGAAAAAGAAAAACGTTCCATGATTTGCATGTGGGCGGGATACTTCCAGGTTGCCCAGCCTGGGACAGATGAATTCTCTTGACGAACTCACAACCGGAGACTTTGGCTAGCCAAAATCTGGCCCGCAAGGCAGCGGGGCGTTGTGTGAAAATACCAGTCCATTGGGGGCCGTTGTGCAGTTAACCGGATCACACGCCTTTCGGGCGGGGTCAAATGTCCAAGGTGCCCAATATACCTTGATTCCAAATCGAGCCGGCAACCATTGCCCAAAACCGAAAACGTGTGTGTGTGTGGTTCATACGCCTCTTCATGGTTTGTTTGGAATCATGGTTTTTGGCTAACTCCCTTAGGTGAACCACCAGTGGTTCACCAATCCGGTTGTAGTCCCGGATGTCGATGTCGGTGTCTTTTCACTTTTGCGGGAAAATACCTCCGTCCCACGAGAAAGCAGTGAGTAGGGCTACCTCAGAATAGGCTATTTGAGACGCATGGTCGTATGGGGGTATTTCACCAGATGCAATGGAGGGTGAGCAGCCGCAGTCCTAGACTTCCACCACCGGCTATTCTGAGTATTTCGGAGAGAGGAATAGATGAAGCTGATCAATGGATCAATCCAAGAAATAATGAAACGGTCCAGAATACGATTCCTGCAAGAATTTAGGAGAAGACGAGTCATTCCGGCGCATGGGCTATTCAAATGTGAAATGATCATTGCAATCGCCTGACCTTGTAGCGTAGCTAGTAGAGCGTGAGCTGTACAGAAAACGTAGGCGGA
>UZAN01000208.1:0-12731 GCA_900618425.1 Echinostoma caproni | reverse complement strand
TTTGCATAATCAAGAAAAGTTAAACGGACGATGCCAGCCCCTTTATCCAATAAGGATGAAACGGAATGAACAACGTGGGCAACAGCATCAAGAGTGGAAAGCGAATGTTTGTAAGCAAACTGAATAGGGTCATAAGTGACAGATAAAAGGGACAGCCTGTTAAGAAGGACTCTTTCAAAAACTTTCAATAATGCAGATGTGCAGGCAATCGGTCGATATTTGGAAGATCCCTTTTTGGGAATAGGAGTTATCCGAGCAGTTCTCCAACAATCAGGGATGCTACTCGATGACATACACAAATTGAACAACTCAGAAACAGGTGAAGCAAGTTGTTCAGCACACTCTTTCAGTAGGAAGGGGGATAACGAATCAGGGCCATGTGCCTTGTAAGATTTAAGGGACTTAAGGACATTCAGGACTTCCACAGGGGTGACAGATTGGTTCTCCCCAGTAGATGTAAATAAAGATGGTGTTGAGTTCTGTACTGTAGCATTTGCGAATTGACGGTTTAACTCCTCAACATCCGGAAAAGATCTGTTGCGTGATCCACAAAGCTGCTTCAAAGCAGACCACATGTCGCGGCAGCTCTTGTTTCCCATTACAGTTTCGATATATATCCGATTTAGGCGCTGTATTTCTATTTTGATCATTGATGATAGATGTTTGACAGCACTGCGCCTGCCAGTCTTATAAGCCTTTTCTTTGTCACGACGAAGCCGTTTTAGAAGAGGTGAAGAGAATCTGTCACTTCGAATATATAAGGTCTCAACTGGGCAACACAGATCATAGCAGAAATTAAGATAAGCTGTAAGATGCTCACAACTGGAAGAGTTGTCTGCATTGGAAAAGACGTTGAAGTCGGTAGATGAAACCATATCTCGAAGTTTGAATAAGTTTTCAGGAGTACGACTTCTCCTTCGGATGGTTCTCGATGTGGAACGGTTCATATGGTGATGAAAATATTTACCGTAAATCTTAGGGTGCAAAAAAATAGAGCAATGATCGGAGCTACCTATGGGAGCCCGCTTCTCAATGAAAAAGATTTCGGGGCTATTTACAAAAATCCCGTCGAGTTGGACACCAAGCCGGGTAGGAAAATTTACAAGATTCGTCAAACCTAAAGTTGTGAGGAAAGAGATATTAAAACGATTAAAATCACCAGCAGCAATGCATAAAGATTGGTCTAAACAGGCTACAAGTTGTGAAGAGGAGTCGACAAACAGACGAATATCAGAGGTAGGCGTGTCGGGAGCCATGTAAATGTTCGCTAATGTAATATGATGAAAGTGACTAATAAATCGGAGCTTACAATAAACAAAAATACAATTTATCTTGGGAGTACTGAATTGAAAACATTTACGATCGTTTTTGCTCCATTTCCTATTGACGAAATTGATTACTCCACCACCTGTATGAAGGAGATTCACATTACGGTCGTCTCGGAATATGTCGAATCCATCAAGATGCACAACGTTGTCTTCAATATCAGGGTGTAGCCAGCATTCCTGGAGTAGAATAGCCCCTACATTCTGGCATTCCTTCTGGTATTTCATGCTCCTGACATCATCGAGTTTTCCCATGAGCGAACGAATCTTACATGAGATAACAGATGGAACAGTCAAATTATCAACAGAACGCCGCCTAAGCGCCACCTGCCAGCCAGCACGGTGTTTTTTATGGTGTCCTTGACCAGATTTTTGCAGTCGTTTGAAGAGGTCTCTCACAGAATGGGCAAAAATAAGAAACTGATGTTTATGCGCAGGGATTTCAAAAATCTAGCGTTGTAGGACAACATTTGACCTTGAGAATGCAACAAGTTGGTTCAAAAGTGATGACCACGCGTTCCCTTAATGTAATTCCATAAAAAAATTCCGCAATAACCAGGCACGGCCAAAGTTAAAGGCCCCGCTGCGTAGAATTGCCTCTGCTCGATCGAAGGGGTTAATCCAAGCTGAAATATGCAGAGAACAATGGTGACCAAGTGATTAGGTTACCAACTTGTGACCTGAGAGCCCCGGGTTCTAACCGCTACACCGCAGCCCGTCTTCCCTGGCAGCCTTTGTATGGTCGTGGTCCCCCTTCCTGAATGTTGACCGTACATTTATATATTCAATGAATAAAAAAGCAGTAAAAAGACAAAGAAAAGATCCACTGATGCTGTAACTAGGATTTCCGTGTGATGTTCACTTTGTGGGTTCCTAATGATTTGGATAGTTATGATAAGTAAAAGGCAGAAATGGCAACAGTTTATTTGCTGGTCTGAAATATTGAACATTGAGGAGACAGACACAAGGAACATTTCTACCAATACCGGAATTCATCAATGGTCAGTTATATTTCCACATTGATGAAAAAAAGCAAGAAATGGATCTACTCAGCCTATGGGAATCAACTCCTATGTAGCCAAAACAGTAGACATCTGTAAAATGGGATTTGGATCGTAGGTGCAGCGGAATCCAGACCAAATAAATGTACTGTGGACTTGAGAGTATAAATCGAGTAATTATACATCCCAGTAGTAATCCTCTTGTTTCATGGATTCTGGAAGACGCTGCTAATATAACCCCGTTCTCGAAAGAAGAAGTATTTAGGCTCCTCCGTGCAAACAAATCATTCACTGGTATTGGTCCCGACGGTCTATCTTCAACCCTTCTAAAGCATGGTGACCTTGCTCTAACAGATGCTTTGACTTCTATCCTCAACATGCCGCTCAGTTCGTATTCTATTCCCTATTTCTGGAGACCAATCACGATCATTCTCATTCGAAAACCGTGCAGATCCTGCACAATGTCCAAACGTCTCCGTCCCATTGCTCTAACGTCATACGCTCTTAAATTGGTAGAACGTGCCATTCTCAAACGTCTTTCTGCTTCCTTCTGTACCCCCAAAGACTATCTTTGGTTTGCTTATAAATCAAACAGGTCCACTTTGGATGCTGTTGTCTCCCTCGTTCACCACGTTACCAAATCTTTAGGCGCATTAGCAAAATGGGTAAGACGTGTTTTCTTAGGTTTTTCATCGGTTTTTGACTCTGTTCCATGTTCCCTCCTTCGAAAACTGGAATCACTTGGCTGCCCCAAGTACCTACTGGCGTGGCTCGCCGACTACTTCACAAACGGAACTCAGCATACTCAGCTAGGTAGGAAAACGTAAAAACCGCTCGCGAACAATTCCGGAGTGCTTCAGGGCACCGTATTGTCTCCGTTCTTGTTTTCCACCTACATCAGTGATCTGTCAGCGAGTTCTCCAGCCTAATTATTTAAATATGCTAATGTTGTAGTCCTCTACCAAGCCATTTCTGTGCCTGACGACCTACTAAATTTATCGAACAATCTGTCGCACATCAACGAATTTTCTGTTTGTTCTGAGCTGTTTCTTAATTTATCCAAGTGCTTTGAATGCACTTTCTCCCTCGGCCTATTTATGCCTATGATCCTTCTGTCATAAACATAGATCCCCTAACTGTAGTAGGCTCTGTAAAGTAGTTGGGAGTTTTAATTGACATCAACTTAAGGTGGACATCCAATATTTACAACGTTGTACAGAAACTTCGCAGATTATCTTTTAAGCTTCGAAGACTTAGGCAATTCAATGCGAAGCAAAAATCATTTCGCTTTTTATCTATCAATGTTTTTCCCGTTCTTCTTTATTGATCCCCCGTTGTTTTTGTTGATCTACTCAAGAAAGACTTCAAACTTCTTCGCCGAGGTTTGTCGATCATCAGTCGTGTGTTTTTTATACACGCTGATGTGCTATCTAAAAAAACTGTGAACTTCACTTGTCCGCATGTGAAACATTTGGACAGAAAATCCTGTCTGACTTCAATCGTCCTTTACATGGCAACCTATCCAAGTGCTGCTCTCATACATCGACGCGTTCCACATATTGATTGCTACCCTCTCGCAATAACCTCTACAGAAATTCCCCAGTTCCATATCTCGCCATCATCAAGTCATGTCAAAGGAAGTCAGTAGTAGCTTTATGCACCCGGATGAGTAAACCGACAGCGCGCTTCTTCAGAATTTCTCAGTAACCTTGGAGGTTTAATATTGTACTTGTATTTTTCCTTTTATTGATGAGATGTGTAATTTTTGACTAAAATGCGGACATCTGTTCACGCAAAAATCCGTACGAATACAAATAAAAGATCAAACTTTGGTGATTCGGCCCTCCGAGATGACACCAGCCAAGCGCCTACGCTTTCCTGTTTCCGGATATTGGGTCATGGACCAGCAGTATCGATCAACCAACAGTCAGCCAGTTCAATCAGAAGCCGTGTGACTCGAAGAACAAGGATTGCCATTGATTGATACCCGTTAACCAATGATATTTCTATTTACACATTATTCAATACTATTGGTCTCAAAATGCCCATTTGGATTGCCGGCGTCAGTCATCCGTAAACGGAGTGTGTTTTGTCTGGAACTCTCTCCCACCCCAGGTCGTCTGTGCGCCAAGCGTTGAATCTTTCCAATTGAGACTTGATGAAGCACCAACATGCCAAAATAAGTGACGCTGCTTGCAGTAGTGGAAGAAACCCGTATCATGAGACATTTTCACACGTGTAGTGCATCGGCATCTTTTAACCACAACACGAACCTATGGGGTGAGAAAAGCATGGACTTGTAAGCTGTTTCTATAATAAAACTGAGGGGATACCATTATTTTTTCTCTCGATAAAGGAACCGCTAATTCTGAGGCCCTTTCCCTCCGTTTTGATGACGGTAGATTCAAGCCAGGTTTCCTTCACCTGATTGCAACAGATTCTGCAAACCTAAGCAGCCGGGGTTTGGTTGATCCAGAACAAAGCAGTTTTCAGGCAACATGCTGACTCACTAACAATATCCACTATATGATCAAAACTAGTCCCCCACTTCTCTCACACAAAAATTAGTCAGGTTGTGAAAGTTTTCAATCGAATCATGGCCCTCCCCTGGAGGCTAGTGCTGAGATGTGCGAGGCGCGCGATGCTCGCAAAAATCCTGTAAAGACGGCCTCGGCTTGTTAGTACGGAGCACACATAACCCGTTAGGCCACGCACCGATCCGCGTCACACCACAAGTGCGATCGTGACGCCCAAAGCCTAATCGAATTCGGATTGGATGACTGAAGGGAATTAGACAGCTGCTGTCAGATCGATCAATCAGAGTACCAAGGTCGCAGCCTGATTGCTGCGTCATCTTGTGGTTTCTCTTACGCCTTATTTACCACCTGTATTTGCGTATTGCTTCATGATCAATAATATACTCTGACTGTCGTTTTCTCAATCGTGTTCTCTCTCCAGTTGTTGGAGAGTAGTCAAGAGGAACACATATCAATCATATGTCTTGGCTAAACACACTAATCATGTGCAAGCAAAGTGATGAATGGTTTAATCAGCTACTCGGTCCGCGGCTGCGCTCAGTACTAAATGAATTTAGGTAATAAATAAAGAATTCAGATAGATATTTAGACGATGTTTCCTTGCGTCCCGTCAAAACAAGCCGACAACACAAGACGTGCATTAGATGAACTATATTTCGATTCCAAAATTTAGAAACGTCCTATCTAGCGCATGACTAAAATTTAATCTTATGCATGTGATGGGTATCTCCTTGTTTGTGTGTGCTTGTAGGCGTGTGTGCGTACAGGACCGTAAACTGACAAACACAATCCACTGTCTATGTATTTTTTCAGTGTTCGGGATTCGAGTACAATACACTGAAGTAGGAAGTCGACACCACACGTGCACATATACGGCCAATATCATGATAATTCACATTAAACAATCACGTATCAGGAGGCATGAGCCTGGTAGAAATAATCGCATTGTTCATCTGTGCCCCAATCACCTATTTTGTATCACCACTTTCCAACTAGTTGGTTCAAATTTTCAAATAGTGGATGTGTGTGTATTCGAGCGATTTACTATTACTAGTATGGTCTTGTTGGTTCGTGGCCTGAATATGCAAGTGATTTCGGGAATTTTGCAGGTGTATTCTTCAATGAACGGCGCTCGAATTGAGGTCTCACTTTTACATTCATTGCAAGTAGCCCTGTTTGACTTTTAAGTAACATGCCATTCAAACCATTTGAATGAAGTTCCACGTCTCGAAAATCCGATCTTTTTGCTGAGATAGAAACAGAAGAATCTAATTCAGATTTTTTTACTTCGAAGTCTGACGCCGTTTATGGAGATCAACAACAAGCAGGATTTCGACCAAGTCGCGGTTGAATCGAGCAAATCATTACTCTGCGTCAAGTCCTCGAGCTACGTCATACGCACCGTCAACCAACGGTGGTCGTGTTACTTGATCTAAAAGGAACCTTCGACTCAGTTGACCGCGAATCACTTATGGGTTCGCTCCTTCGGAAAGGAACACCTCAGAAGTACGTGAACATACTGATTTCACTCTACTCACATACCTCTGGTAGCGTAAGGGTCTACGGCGAGCTGAATAGGTCGTTCGTAACTAGCAGCGGTGTTCGTCTAGAGTGTCTTCTTTCGCCATTCCTGGAGAACGCACTTGATGGTCTCCAGAATTTAGATATTAAATGGAGAGAAAAGCTGTGCGATTTGGGGTACGCTAATGCTTGATAGAATCTAGGAGGATGCGCAAAGAGCACTTGACAGATGATCAAGTTCTGTCGCCCCGTTCGGTATGTGCGCTGCACCTTAAAAGTGCAAAGTGATGATACAAGACTGGCTTTCGCCGAGTTTTGTTCTTAAACTAAACGGTCACGAATTAGCTGATGTTGACTACTTCTCGTACTTAGGGATCTACGTGACCAACGACGGTAGCGCATCAAAGGAGATAACCGCCCGCACTTCCGAGGCTCGAGCAGCGTACGCAGAACATAAACACCTGTGGCGGCGACGCGGTGTTTCACTGAAGTTAAAAAAATTCGCGTATATTGCGCCAATGTACGACCAGTTCTGTTTCACGGTTGTGAGACCTTGAATTTGCGGGTAGAAGACACCCATCATTTAGCAGTGTTCGACAACCGATTCTTACGTAGTCTGGCCCCGGTTGGATGGAGTGAGCGGATTAGTAACTTAGAAGTAAGTCGTCGAGTGTTTGGGAATACATCAAACAAGAACTAGCTATCTCATCAAATCCAGCTGAATAGGCTCCGTTGGTTAGGACACATTTTGTGTATGTCCGACGGTCGCCCACTGCAGCGCGCCTCATTTTCTGTGGCTATTGTAGGCTGGAGGAAGCCACAAGGAGACGTGGACACGGGGCATTAGGAAATGCACAGAGCCATTAGGTAGAGTAGGTATCTCTTGTTTTCCGGGTCAAAAAACTCCGCAAACGCGTGGTCGGAGACAATGCAGGTCATGGCTGCGAACCGACAGTAATGGCGATCTTGCTGTCACTTCTTATTAGACCAGAATGCTTGAAATAGTATGTATGCACAGTTGGGCTGTGTACTCTGTGTGTTGACCATAGAAGTTCACTTTCTTTTCCCTTCCCTAAAAATGGCTCCAATCCCTGTCCTCCTTACACATTCCGGCTTACCCTGTATGAAAATTGAGTTTGGCAACAGTAAGTAAAGTGTTCTCTTCACTGTATTACGCTGTACAATGATGATTATGATGACTTGCTATTGAAGTAATCGAAGTAGAGACGAATTAAGGATCACAAATCACGGGCGCAACTAAAGCACATAATCGCACTAGAATTCGTATGCTGGAACCTCCCGTCAACGAGACACGGGAAAAAGGCCCCAGAATTGACAGTTCCTTTAGTTAGGAAAATTAACGAGATTAAAAAACATGAACAGAGGAAGTTTAATGCGAACGCAGGAATCCAGCAATCGCATGTTTGTGTTCTTGACGTCACATAGCTTCTGTCTGGAGCGCACGAATTCTGATTGGTCGGCACGATTGGCCGGTGATTCATTGTCCAGGAGCTGTAAAATGTATTCCTCCGTGGCTGGCAATATCCAGTAGGGTAGATTCACCACAGTGCACTTGTTTCATTATGGTTAAAGGTACAAGATCTAATCCATTGAAATCACAACCGAGACATGTATCAATATATTGAATTATCAAACAAGTAAACATGTCGCAGAAGACATAAATATTACCCAAAACAATACATTTACTAGTCACACTTAACTGAAACTTACTTCGAAGTAGTGGTGAGTAAGTAAACGTCGATTTGGAGTGACCGTTCCAACTACCTACACACAGAGTTAAGTTTCACGCAATATCTGCAGTGTACCCAGTCAAACAAACCTTTGAAATGGAAATCTGAATAAATTTTTATCCTTCATTCTGTTTAGTTCCGATTTGAGCTAGTTGGTACACTGGAAACACAAACCCGACTTGTGATAATTCCCGAGTTCAAAGTCTAGGCACGCCGGAGGATAGGAACCCCATAAAAATACCTCGTCGATTTGACTTTCTTCAATGGTTGCTATTAGCAGCGCCAGCAAAGTAGTCTCATTGGTAGACATTCAGGAGTATGGAACTACTAGTTTTGGTCCTCCGTACCTGGAAACGCCGTATCAACGGACGTGCTTTCTTGGATCTCTTCGAGAGTACCATCAGTTGACCCAGGAGGCTCATTGAAACAAATTTGGTCGATTTGGCGTCGATGAACTGTCGCGCCGGTCAGGTCTGTGGTCTTCACCATAGTTTGGTCAATCTTTCCGGTTTCGATTCCTCTTGCTGGCCTCAGGTAGTTTCCCCAACAGTAACCGACGTCACTCAAACCGGCGCATTGTATTCAGCATCGTAAACCTCTTGATTTGAACAGTTTCTCTGGGTTTTCACCGGTAGTAACGTGTGCCACAGTTCGTTATTCGCTGCAGGAAGTTCTCTAAGAGTATTTCCAACTCCGAAGTTGTATTTGGACTTGCAGATACAACGATGATCTTCGACGTTTTAACGAAATTTCCCGCTGAGCTGTTCGAACGTGCTGTGCACTGATGTCGGGAACCAATACTTTCCAGTCACCTTTTCTTCTGCGCATCACAGAACTGCCATCGGTTATTGGTCACCAATACTTGTGGAAGTCGTTCTCGACTGAAGCACTTTCTTAGAACACGTATTATAAAGAACTTAGTGTGTTCACTGAGGAGAAACACCTCCGGCTAATTTGAGTACGATTCGATGAGCATCACTGCATGATATTGGCCGAGAAATATCCCACCGAAGTCGGTGTGCGCCCGTTACCAAGGAATGCCGCATTCTGTTTATACTTACCAAATATTCGGTCTTAACCTGTGCTTGCATAGGCACTCTTCGCAGTTATTAACCGTTCGACTGATGCGTTCATCTAGGCCGGGCCACCAACAAATTTGTTACGCCAAAGACTTCATCTTCTCTACCACCGAGTGGCCCTTGTGCAAATCTTAGAGAAAAACCTTGCTTAATGGAAATGGAATAATCAGTAGTCGGTATGTACATGGATGTCTTAATGCGGAACGTTTAATGGTGGGAAAGTCCGCTACAGGTCTGGGCACCGAACCGTTTGATAAGACTCTTTTGATGTTTGCGTAGTAGCGCTCGGTGAACTCACCCAACTCCTCCCGCGGTAATGGGGCTGCTGGTGCAATGAAATGATACTTGGTGTTTGCCGACTAACTGAATCATCGGGAGAGAAAATAAGTCTGAGGAATTGTTCTAATTGGACGGTGCACCTTGTCGTAGTCATAGGCAGTCAGGGTAATGTTCCATCGCTGAATCATTGCCGCTATCGTCGTCTTAGTTTTGTTGTTGAGATCGTTCCTACGTAACGTGTACCACAGGCTTTTGGCGTTTAGTGAGGCAATGCTAATCAAGTGACCACCCAATTTTATGTGCACAAACGTTCCTGATACAGTGAAGTACAATGAGGACCATAAAACTGATTCCGTCACCGAAGTGATTGAAGAAACCAGCTTGATTGAAATGACTGCGACAGAAGCACGAGTGATTCGTACTAGAATCAGAGGAACGCAATTCCGCTCAGAAATAATCACGAACCAATCCCCTAGTACTCGGAATGAAATGGAAACTCAGCAATCATCAACCAAGTCGTATTACAATAAACGGAAAACGAGTGAGTGTGAGAGTAAGAGAATCTCGTGATCGACAAAACAAAAGAGCTCATACTCTACCTCCGAAGGGTGTAGTATAACTGATTGGAGGATGAAATCCGGACAATATCAGACATTTACCGACTATCACTCATCCTCTACAACATAATTGTATGTTTACATTTTATCTCAGTACCAACACACTGTGACATGTGTCTTACACGACTGCTAACTATTGCATCTTTCCGCGTGAGAATTTTCACATTTTTCCTTTGCTTTCGAGTGGCTTGCACGTTCTCCAGTTCGCTGATCCTTGCTACTTTCGTGCTTTAACGCATATTTTCTTTAACGCCTACCGGTACATTTCCTGTGCCATACTAATCCAATACATGCCTTCTACAAGCACAGGTCTTCTAACTTAACCAGTGGTTACTTTGCTGTTCGCAAGTTACGGGACCTATTCAGAAGCTCGTTACGACTAGCCGTAGTTGACACATATCAATTGATGAGCCCGAAGGAACGTTACTTGTTAATTCGGTGGCTTTGGTGCATTTTATTCGAGATTGTGAAACGTTCAGTAGTCTCGATGGGATTCGAAACCACCCATGGACGCCGCTTATGCTTTTGTACAGCGTACGCTCTATCAGCTGAGATACGAGGCCACAAAAGTTTAGTAGCCTCGGTATTGTGTATTTATTACACGGTATATATTTTCATTGAATATATTATCGTAACACCATGTCATCTGATAGCAACGCACGATCTGCTAAACCCAATTTAACTCTAAATACGGTACCTTTCCTCCTTATCCCATTCGTCCCTCATGACTCTGAGGTGTGACTCGCAGCGCTAGAACTACAATTTCCTCATAGGAACTTCAGGAACCAGCGCACGATGTTAGCGTTTGCTCTGGAAACCATTCAGAGTGACGAGGTGTCATCCTTAGGGGATTTGGTTTTGAATCCTCTTCAGGATTCTCCATTTGATACGCTGAAATCGGCCATTATTTACGCTCTCCTCCCATCAATAGAGCAATTACAAGGACATGGGGATCGGCAAAACCATCCAGCTCATAGTCTTCGTATATAGGAAATAGGAAAACATTACTTCTAAAGTGTAAACCTATTGTTGTCCCAGAATGGAACACCCCATATCTCACACAGGAGAAGAGTGTATCAGCATTGTATCACTAGTGTGCGGAGCAATCCACAACACGATTGAAAACGTCCGTTTGTTTTCAGCTTTTGCTTTCAATTGTGGTCAAACAAACTCATCCGTTCAAAAGAAATCGAGGAATAAGTAGTAGATACTCCAATAAAGCTAATCGAAATCCTCACGGTACACTGAAAATTCAATCCACGTTTGTAAAGCCTTTCCACAAACAATCAACACTTGTTTCTAATACACTTTCACCTCACAGTTACTGGTGACGTGAAGAGACCCGAACGGAACTTGAATTCTAAATGTTGTATCGGACAAGATTATCACTAACCATCCTAATATTTTCTCTCTCAATCTGAAGATGTCAATCTCCACTAGTGATTACTGTCACCTGCGTTTTAGACCAAACGTTCACTCTTAATTGTTATAATCTGTTTTTATTCAAACAAAACAAATGAACATGAAAATTTGGAAATGTTCCGCTGATGGACTCTGTCCCCTAAGAAAGTATCTCCTCGTGGTTTTCCGTTGAACATTTTACAGAAACAGCTAATGTGATTTTCAATTTATGTTCTCCTGTGGAGACAGCTTTTGTTCATACCGGCAGTGTATGCCTTAGGTAGTTCAAACCTCTTCTGTCGCAGAATTGGAAACTCAAAATTGAGGTGACTATTTTGACAAAATGACTACCAGAACATCGCAAACAAATGAGCACTGGCAATCGCTACATGAAGTGATCAACATAGGCCGAGCGAGAATATTTCACGTACCATACCACAACCCGGTATAGGGTTCGCACTCGAATCAGTTAGCATATATTCCGACATGCATCGTTCAGTCAGACTGAAACTCGCTTTTCTGCAAATTAAAATTATTCCCAGACATCCGTTTATTAAATACAAGAACTTACATTCCCATCAAAACATTTATCAAAGTACAGTGGATGAAACGGAACAAACAAGGAAATTGTGATGAAGGAAAACGTGGGGATTGAATACGTGGACACGGAAGTACTCTACACATCCGATTAGATGGAAGCAGGCACCATGAGTGAAACACTAGACAACTGAATGCATACACTGATCCCGGCACACGTGCAACACAGAACGACACCTACCCACACATGAACCCGCCATCCCCTTCGTTGACTGTTCTGGTCCATTCATCTCTAAGATGAAAAAGGTTGATGGAGCAGGATCGCTTTGGCCCGAACTCGTGTTGAGCTGTCGAAATAATATTGTATCTATCGAGGTGTTTCATCAGAGAATGTGCAACAATTGACTGCATGATTTTTTAAGCACGGTGACGGGTCGGTAGTCAGCGAAGTCAGTACGACAATCACCTTTCCATATGGTGGAAATAACCCCTTGTTTAAACTACTGTGCCGGTGTACCCTGGGTAAATATTCGTTGGAACAAAATGGCTAGAGATTTGGATGTGCTTCGTCAAACGCACGGAGACTCAGAATATATATTTTCCGCACCATGAGATGCATTTTGATGAAAAGACATAAACTTTGCTATGCGGTTATTAGCAATTGACGATAAGTAGGTCAGCGA
>UZAN01000207.1:0-12737 GCA_900618425.1 Echinostoma caproni | reverse complement strand
GTATCTTTAATGGCTGTTTATACTGAAACTGATTGAAACATTTTAGTGGCGTTTCGTCCTGTTCGTTGTCACCTCACGATTGTTTCAGATTACTGTTGTTCTAATACTGATTCTTCTATCCAATCAATGGCTCATCAATTTGCCGTGACTTCATTCTCACTTTTTTTTATCTTCACTGTCATGGCTTCTGTTCGCGGGAACTTCCATCCTTAGTTCGGTCCCACCTTGTATCTTTTCGTCTAACCGTCACACAGGTCGCAAGCTACGTTTTCCCTTACAGTTCCGCCTCCTTTTGTTTATTCACTTATTGGTGTATTTATTCAACAGATTCAATGTGTCACCAATAGAAAGCATCGGAGGCACGGTACAATTTTTTATCCACGTTCAATATCGTCTGTAAGGTATATGCACCGAATCCACTGGGATTCAAACCCGGACACGAGATGTTCGTATTGGTAAATACATCACAACTTACGCGTGGCGGTCCGTTGCAAAAGAATCATAATGGTTGGTAAATGAACGAGGCAGGTGACTAATGCCGTAGACGATTATACGAGTCGCAAACAAGTTTCTCTGAACTAGAAGTGCGACGCGGTTGATACTGTAGACCTAATTTCAATAGGTGGTCAGGTGCGAAAACATTTTACACTTTGCTCGTGTATTAGATATGTATAAGACTTCATCCGGGTTGTACTGCCGATGGTAAATGTTTCTAAGTATTTTCGAAGAAAACTGCTCACAAGCTTTTAATCCCTTACAAACAATCCAGTCTTCGGACATCTAAAGACAGTACTATATGTGGTGGTATAGTTTGAGCATCTGACAAGTAACTTGTAGTCTTAGCCGAAGACCAGAGAGAACAACTAAATACCCTAGTATCACAGTTTTACGTTAACATTCAGGCACGGATGCACGCGAGTGAATGCAAAACGCTACGATATCCAAGGATTGGAATGTTTTGTAAACAAACGGATAGTTGTCATCTTTTGCAGTTGTTTAGTATTCCATTCGAATTATCACAATTTTTTTCAGCCAAACTGAAATGCGTGAAATAAGATGGTATTGAAAGTGTTCACTCTTCGGGTCTGGTGTTATTTGTAGCCGGCCAACACATTTTCCAATTATTAGACGTCCGTTCAATAGATATGTTGAGATTGTTGTGAGTGAGAGTGAGCACATGCTTTTAGTAACACTGGTGATAAGCCAACGGGCTCAACAGCTTTGTTTTAGTGACACGTAATTAGTTATAACTGTTGTCGGGTTCAAATCGTTTCTCACACACGAGCATTGCAGGACTGACACAGGAGCGCATTGTGAGAATGAACGAAATTCAGCACTAGGTTAGTTGAGGTTTACCGTATACGCCTTCGGTGCTGAGTCCTTGTTGCACACTCGTTGTAGGATTCACTACGTCTCTCGACAACAATTTCAACACACTGCTTACCCTTGTTTTGTATTTCGGACTTGAACAGATCCGGTACAAATGCAATCTGAAGATTACTCAGTTTTATACTGAGAAAGTATTAAAAATCGGTTCTCGTGGGTCGGGTGGACTGAACTATTTTTTGCCTTTTCACCGAGCTTGGCAGTTCGTTTGCAAACGTACATACCTAGCCAAAGTGACATTTAATCGCTGGTTGGGTGTCATGTGTCTCGATTTTCCGAGAGAAATGTACATATACCTCTTATTATTGTTATTATTATTCCCTACCCTCATACTAGCTCCCAAACCACCGGATCTTCTCTCAGTCAATTTTCTCGATACCAACAACATTCTTGTCAACTGGACCTGTTCTGGTGCCTGTTCCAGTCCGGTTAGCAAGATGCATTACCTCGTCTGTCGAGCCTTCCTACCGGTCACCAACGAGCCCTTATGTCTCTCCACACAGACACTAAATCCAAATCATGATATGTTCTGTAATTGTGGGAATGGACCATTCAAAACGGTAGGTATTCGGTCATCCTTTCTCCTTTGTTTGACATCTTTGTTGTTTACCAAGTTGCATTATTACAAGTGCGCCTATTCGCTGTTAAAGAGCTCGAACTTTAGAAAACTGTGTTTATATCTTGAGTCCAGCAGTTGATTACTACGGTGTGGGTTGTTGTAATTCGACCAATAAGCTAATGAGAGAAACAAGTTACGTTAGATCGCGACTCAGAACACAATGTCAATTAGCACTAGCGGAAGTGGTAAAAGTTAGACTACCACTACCATTACTGATTGCGTGCAGCAAAAACCTGGCCAGTGCGCTCCAGCTGCTACTCTAGCCCCGAGTGATTGTGCTTGTGGCCTCTTTCACGCGATGTCAGAACGTGGGGCGAATCTTGGTTCTCCAAGCTGATCAGAAGTCTATATGCATGGCTTCTGAACTTCTCTGTGAACCTTTCATCTTTTATCATTTTGCCGATTCCTCAACCGAACTTGATTTCAACTCACTAACCAAAATTTTGATGCATTTTGTAATATAAACATGCATGTGACGGTAAATACTCGGGGTCGAAGTTGTGGGAACAAGCTTGGACACGTGCAGTTAGTCCTCTTGAATAACTTAACTTCACTCGGGGGATGAATTACTACTCAAGGTACCTATGATTTGTCAGACTCACTGTTTCTCGTAGTGTCATCGTATGTCATTTTATTATCGCTGCCTGACACAGTCCCTAGTATGATTAAATTCTTCTCGATACCAGTCTTTAAAGCTCCCCTTTGTCTCCGTCTGTAGCATCCACTGATCGCTACGCTTTTCGAGTTTCGGTCGCCGAACACTAGAGGGGCTGCGTGTTTCTGTCCACATCTGGCAGAAGGGTCGCACATCATTATCATTCGGGCGTTGATCTTAGGGATCTGATGTGATTGTCTTGTTGACGAACATGTGAACGATTTTTCTGACAAGCGATCGATATCTTTGTTCACGAATTCGTTTCCCCTTGCTCCTCTGAGATGACAGGTTCTATTTTCACTTTTGTCGATTGATTTACACTGCTGATGAAATTCAATCAAGCCAAAACAGCTATCCAGTGCTTCCCAGCTTTCCAGTTCACGCTTCATTCGCTTGGTACTCGACGAAACTAATCTGATAATCATATTGATAAAAATAACGTATAAGAATAATTTACATTTTTGAAACACTCAGTGTGATGCTTAACTCGCTTCATCCTTATGCGCCCTTCGTTGCTCCCTTTTATTCTCCATGTGATAGACGATTGTACCGTGGTCAATTCTGCAAAATGCACCGTCAACTCAGGCAGTCTTCACCGTACGCTCGGTTCTTAAACGTCCCACTTGCACAAGCACAGAGACATGCGAAAAAACCAGTGTGGATTCCAACCAGTTGATCCTCGACCTGACCAGTAAGTTGATTTACCAATCTCAAACTGCTTTCTGTATTTCATCGCAGAAGTAGATCGTCATCATTATCATTAATAATAATACTGATAATCACGCGCCTCTTAGCCCATTACAGATGGTAAATATTTCAATTTTGGCTTTCCACGGTATCACCGCTGGATTTTTGTATGCTTATTCACTTCACTCCCTTTGGAAAGGTGGATGATAGTGTTTTCGCGAAGTCACCACCATTTTTCACCGTGGTTCTCGAACTGTTCAAGCTCAGTTATGCATGCAGTCGGAAAATTTTGATGGTTTGAGCTATTGCATTGCTTATGCACATTAATTCTTTCAGTTGTTTATCGACTTGCTCTAAGATTTTTACTGAAAACCACACCATATCAGGTATTGTCCATTTCTACTTTCCGCGTGATTTCTGTTTGATCAAACTAGCGGAGACAACGGCAGAGTATAGATCCCCTGCATGCGCCACCGTAATCTACAGATTGCGTCTCCAGGCTGCAAAACGGCGAAGGTTTACTCAAACGGTCGACTGTGAATGAGAAAGCGATCAACAACGGTCAGCAGCAATATGGGGTGGATTTTTGACTCGCAAAGCAATCTCTTTGCGACGTGGTATATCAAACGGTTGTAATAAACGTTGTGACGTCCACGAATCTTGTAGGGTAGAGTTTCCGTACTCAGCGTTCATTAGTAATCTGTGATTTTTGTTTTGTATCATATTTAACTATAAGACTGATAAATAATAATAATATATTTGATATATTTCACACTTGTCTGAAGACAGACTGTGTGCCAAGACAATCATGGTACAATAATCTTTATAAAAAGGAAAAACGTTCCATGATTGGCTTGTGGGCTGAATACTGCCAGGTTGTCCAGGCCAATGCAGGTGAATTTTCTTGGGAAATTCACAACGGGAGCCTTCGGCTAGCCAAAGTCTGACCTGCAAAGCAGTGGGGTGTTGTGAAAACCGCAGTCCATTGGGGGGCCGGTATCCTGTGACTGTATGCCAACACCGTTCCTCAAAAAGGAAGGGAATAAAATGGGGATGATTGTGCATAACTTGTAGTTTTTCCATCGTAATATTATTCTTGATGACTCGTCAAACTCAGTCACTTCAAGAGCTTCACTAAAAGCACCCCACCCCACGGCTTTGATAGGATGGTCCAACCTACGGGTTCCATGCTCTGGATCCGCAGCTCATTGGGGACTGGGGTCTGGACAGTCGATCGAACCATTTTTTTAGGGATGACACTCGCCTATCTTAAATACCTAGTGCACTCGCACGCCTAGTCAGGGCATTTCAATTATTTTGGGGCCGGTTCTCACTCCTTTGACGTATTTGTTGTTGTTCTGTACACCAGATGGCCCGTGATTTCGTATTTCATTTTATACATCCGTACTCATTCTGCGGAGTACACTCGAATACATTTCTCAGGCTCGTTTTTTCCATAACGCCTCTACCCAATCTCGTGGGAGTTCTTGCCTCTTTGGAATTACCTGTGACAGATGTTTTGAACTGATCGTCCTTCAGACTCTATCTTTACGCGCAATTCTCGGTTCATTCAGTTAACCTTAGATTCTGGAGACACTAGACTCGAGGTTTTTTCATATAACAGCTCATCAGTAGCGCATATCTGTCATCCAGTCTGGGGGTCGAACTCCGAACTCCAAATCGCATGGAAGGTGTAATTGTTACCACTGTGTTAACCATCTCACGCCGGACCTGATCGGCATAGCTAGTTCGTGTTTGTTCAGATGTCTTCAGGGATAGTCAGTCATTTCTTTCTCGACATGAACAAAGTTAAGCGCGGTATACCATCTGACGACTCCATTTGAAAGCCCCCCTCATTAGATGTGCACTTTTGTTTCGCTCTAATCAGAGCGAAACTGGCGTTTTATGCTTTTCGAGTGTACGGTTGATGGCACGAACTAAGGATTGTATCTGATGATGTAGTCTGAAGAATGGTCTTTTCAAATCAATATCATTCATCGCACTTCAACCCTCACTGTGAGTCAAGTGTTTGATGAAGTTGCCACTACAAACTTTCCATCGATTTCTTTCGTTTATAAAGTATCCCAAAATGACAAATTTTGATCGCTTCACTCTCCCATCTTTTGCCACCCAAGGCCGTGTGTTCGCACGCCTGTAGATTTCTGGTGCGCTGTATTGCCATCATTTTTCTGATCACTTCATTTAAAAAACCACTTGTTGGGTACGTCACCCTTACTGTGTTTGCATGTCAACCGATATCGTTCACTTTTTAAATCTATAGGTGCACCGGCACACCGGTCTGTCAAATCATCAATATCCGGGTTCAAGATGGACAGTACCGCAATCGGCGCGATTGTTGCGATTGCTTTGCTCATCCTCTTCGCTGTAACTTTGGCCGCATGTTTTGCCAGGTACGCTGATCTTCCTTCCTCAGTGCTTATCAACTGAATGTGCGCCACGCGTTGATTGTTTACACTGTGAGGATCGTATTTCAAAGCGCGATTTGGTGGTTAAAAGTGATTTAATCGAAAGTAGCCCGTGATCCCCTGATACACGAAGTATGATTTTTAGCAAAAAAGCAAATCTCTGAACATGGATGGTTTCTACTGGATCAACGGTTATTCTTTACTGGAAAGTTAATTTAAACAGCACACCACCACAGCTGACTGCAACAAACTATATGATATCTTTCGTTCTCCACTTGGATCAAGAAACTAGCCAATCCATAGCCTCATGGGACAATCTAAAAGCACTACTTTTCAGCTTATTTATCCCTTTTCGTCGGTACATTGATCCCACTTTCCTGTTGAATTTGTACAAAAGATCCCAAGAGATCACTGATTTATAATTGGGTCACAACACGACCACTCATGTTATGTCATTTGTCCCTACCCTCACAGATTACACACTCGTGGTCCCATTGTGCATGGATGTTCACTAGATTGTCCGAGAAATGCATCGATCACTTTTTGTCGATCCAAAATCTCTCTTTGTATACCCTCATGAATCGGCAAACATCAAATAATGTCTCGTGGCCGACAACTAATGTTCCTAAACTTGTGGTATCAGCGTTAACCCCTTTTATTTGATATCATTAGTCATATAGTAGTTGGAGTCGATTTCGTGGAGGATTCCATTTATTTTTGTCCAGTTAGATGTGTACGTTAAACTATCAAAAAGTTATTCAGTTGTTTTTCTCGTTCTCCGTTATCTGGTTTCCTTATTTTCTTTTGAATTATGTGTACGTAATCTCACCACTGGTATTAGCATTACTTTTGCTTCGGCGCCATGCTTGTCCACAAGGTGGTGTGAAATATAAGGCTTTATAGAACGCTCTGGGGTGCTTTGGACCCTATGGTCCGAGGTTCGATCTCCGCCACCGCTACCCAACTTTGGTGGTAGACAGCTTTGCTGTCATCTGGTTCAATACCACACCTAGCATTGTGGGGCCCCATATGGTTTGCCACTCCAGGTCCCGGGGCTTATGTTGTCGGTTATCACTGAAAAACAGGTATTCTTGACTATATTGCTTACCTCGTCTGCCGTTCATCACACAAGTGTGTTGCAATAAGAAAAACTCAATGAACTGATGATCACAGCCAGAATGTCCTGGAGTCAATCCATTCGCCTGGTAATGGGAGGTTCATAATCAGATATTCCCATCTCCCTTGGTTCTGATACTGGATATTATATTTTCAACTTCTCTCATCCGCGTCACGAGAAAGTGGAATTTCCCCAGCAGATGCTTTAGTAGTTTACTCTGCGAGAGCATCTATTGGAGTTACAGCGATGCCTCATCCAACCTCCAAGGAACCTAGGTTTCTGGAATATGCAAAATGAACAGTCAGTTACATGACAATGGTTGGAATATTCAATTTCCGTGTAGTTCACCAAAAGGTGACCGATATCGATTGCATACTATTTTATAAAGCTCATAGGTAATACCTAGAAGATAAGGCGGGTTCCTGACCAAGGTACTAGAAGCATATGAATATTCGGTTGCGTTCATCGCCAGACAGTTGGAAGCAACACCGAGACCAATAATTGTTCAAGGAATAAAAACTCGCTCAAAGTTGCCGTACAAAAGCGATGATGTCATGATATGGTTAGTTTAGTTGGCGGTTTCACTTTGCCGTCAGTCTTGTCCACTGCTCAGTTGACCAGGTCATTATCTTGGTTACCACCCAGATGTCAATGACGCCCACCAAAGGACCATTTTGCCTTCATCCGCAAAACCGATTTTCACTTTACAATTCACGCGTGGATGCTCAACCATCCACGTAAGGAGAACAGAGCCAGTTACGTCACCGGATAGGCGAACACATCTCAGTGTGGGTTCGGAAAACGATGAACGACAGTTTTGAAATGGATACATCATCGACTAGGCAGAAACGACTAAGGTTTATGATTATGCAATGCTGATATGAAAATCACCCCTCTGTCACTCCAGAGCACTCATTTGAAGTCATTCAAACTCCACAAAAAAAAAAATCATTCACATGCCCCAAGGCTCTGGTTATTCACAACCACAGTCCTGATTTATGGCCAACAACGTGAATATTCATTATGAACCCCTGACGCTTTTCCCGTTTTATCGTCTGTTGTTACTCGCAGTCTTTTCTTCTTTCCACCTCCGTTATTTAACTGACTGTAAGAATAAAATTTTCTCCATTCTTTCTTCTTTGTCTGGAGTGTGCAATTGTACAGATGTAGTGAAATGATCATAAATACATTGTGTGTATCCATGTTTTGATCTTCCCTATTCAAGTTCGTGACCAGCAAGCCGTGGTCACAGATTCTTCACCAAAAGCTGCTCTATGCACATGCTTATTTATTCAAAGGGATTATTCGGAACATATTGTACCAACCGATTCTTCTTAACGTCTTTCTTTAAATTCACTGGTTCATTAATCCGTAGATAGTTATAGGTGCGGTTTACATTCTAGTTTCACACACATCTGGATTCAAAATTTGTGCAAATCACGGTGCAATAATCTACATAAAAAAACAGGTTAATGATTTACCCGAGAATGCGATGCTGCTAGGTTCGTTAACATCCACTGTTGTGTTTACGACATGAAAACTGTTGCATCATACTAAGCTCCACTCTGCTTGATGCCAAGTGTGTAAATTTAATATGGTAATGTAGTATATGTTTATATTTAATTCAAACCTATGTTTATCGAAGATCTTTTTTTGTCATTTTTTCTCTCATTTTTCTGGCCAATACCCGTAACACTGCACCAGTCGGATCCCATGCATGTTCCTGCTTTGCCACCTCTCGCATATCTATCGACGCTCTGTGGAGAATCCCGTGAAGTACCGTAGAGCTGTACCACTGCGACTAAACAAAGCCAACTATCAACCTATCGCACGCGCCAATCTCCGCGCCTATGTGGCCTCAGCACATGCGAATGATGATGCTGCTTTCCAGGCCGAGTTCGAAGTGAGTGCTTTTCCAAGTCCATTTGGTTTATTTTTATTCATGATATGTCATGTTATATTATCATTCTTCGGTCTTTCACTGGTCTTCCATCACAAATGTTCCATCTCCTGCCTACCGTGTATTTCCATTCTAAAGCCATTCTATCAACACGAAATGGATCGATTTGGGGCGTATGCCCATCATTCATCAACGTTTATCTTTTTCTGTTGGATTCAGCAGAACTACCCGATCTATAATGTACCGTTGGTAACGCCTTGCTCTTCTTGCTTTCAAATATCTTTGTAATTTATGAGGCGCATAATAATCATTGCATTTCAGTTCGATTCATGGGCAGATTGCGTGCACACAATCTATTCTTCATGTGTGTCTCAAACTAGTTGACTTTTGGAGCCTTGATACTGTTTTTTTTTCTATTTGTGGCGCACTATAGAGACCAGTCTCTTATAATGTATCTTTTGTTGGCATCTCATCTCTATACAGGACATCGAACAAAGTGTTCCATCGGATTGGACTACTCATATTGCCAAATTGCCGGAAAATATGAATAAAAATCGATACTCAAATGTGTTAGCCTGTAAGTTTCTTGAACTACCATTCTCCCCGTTCCGGGTTATCATTTTCCCGTTGTATTCACCTAATTCGCGGACGATATTTCAATCCACATATCCGTCCTTGTTCATTCCCTCCCCCGTTTGCAGATGATCATACGCGTGTTATCTTACGTGAAGTTGGTCACAAGAGTGACTACATTAACGCGAACTATGTGGATGTAAGTTGTTCTCTGGCTAATCGCACACAAATGTTTGTTTTGTGCTGCGTGGCATTGATTTCTTTTTTTCCAATAAATTTTATGTTCACTTCGTCTCTCGTCTAATTAGGACAGTTTATGATTTCGACTGCTCGCGTTATTGCCGAGTACTAGCTAATCATTTCATTTTGTTTCAGGGTTACCATCGACGTTGCGCTTATATTGCCACGCAGGGTCCAACTCCGTCAACATTCGACGATTTCTGGTTGATGGCATGGGAACAGGGCTGCAATGTGATTGTGATGATCTCAAATTTCATCGAGCGTGGTCGTGTGAGTTGACCGGTGTTCGGTTGAATGCCTTGCCTGTCATGCATAATTCATCATATGAATGATCCTTTTTTGCGGTTGACCTTTTCTCACCTCTAGCCCTTGTCCAATTACGGGGATAATGTGAATAATGAACAGCTTAATAAGTAGGATTCAGCCGGAGGCAGTGAATGAATGTCGTTCAAATTATGAGGTATTTACTCGTGACACTTTGGTAAATGTAGTTCTGCGCATGTGCTTCCGTTTCAGAACTTAACGATTCTTGGGTACCAACTTGAAACCGAAATGCGTTATACCGGAGCAACGAGTGGGTGGTCATGGTTTGCAATCTGTATACAATTTAGATGAGTGAAAAGAACGGAATGGGATGAAACAACTGCAACCGCAAGTTCCTGCAAATAAACGTGTTAGTAACAATAAAAAGGTAGAGTAAAGCAAGTGCTCATCAATGGTTTAGTAATGAGTTGCATAACCGAATACGATTTAAAAGGATTGCACATGAGGAAGAGGCCTTTTCTCGAATTCGGAGCTGTGTGAACAGGAGTTGTGTTCAACAGCAAACTAATCTCTTGGGTCACAAATGGAGAGAATAGAAGTAAGGGGACCAGGAAGGAGAAGATTTTGTGGGATTACGGATGGAAAGAATGGTACTATCGATGGGGGAAGACATATACAGATTTTTTTAGTTGACTAGAAAGGCTCATTATAAACAGTCGGAATAGCATTGGGCTGAAAGGTTGAAGCTTAGGAAACGCCGCCGGCGGTAGTAGTCAATCGGTAAAGGTCACCAAGTTATCAAACCAGAGGACGTGTGTTCCAATCCCCACCATCTTTATATTGTATAGCAGCTCTTTGTTTGGCGATTTCTATCTTCTTTACAATTGTATCATATATACATATGTTAAAAGGAAGTAAATAAAAAATAGCACCAAGATACAGTTAAAGCATTCATAAAATAGTTCCCAAGGCGACCGAGCGATAGCTGGGAGAACTACTGATCTGCGATTAAGATTTTTGAGGTAGACAATGCATGTTCTTGTGTCACTCATTCGACAAATTCCGGGATGTCATCCTCATAGAGAACCAACTGTGTAAAACAGATGCTAGTAAGTAGTTGTGTGGTGATGGAGGCCGTACTGGTAGTTGTTCACATAGCCGTTGTCTTAAAACAACGGTTCCCATGAGTTTGGAGTCGATTGGCAAAAGGAAGAGGGGACAATAGTCGTTAGATTGACAAGGGCCACCACCCTTAGGTACTGACATTTAATTCACTTGTAAAACAACAGGTTAGACCCTTTTGCGAACAATGTGAGCATATTCCGGCGCACAGTTCAAGGAGTATAATTGACATTAGAAACCTACAGGCTTAAACCTATGAAGCGCCAGTAGCACTTGTTGTTTAGTGACTGAGGTATATCTCGGAACGATTAGATAAATCAACAGCATGTTAAACATTGCCCGTGTAGAGAACGGGAAATGTTACGACTGGGAGGCACAATACAAATACAAGACCTACCTACCAGTATGCTGTTTATTGGTTTTGTCTGTTGTCTGTTTAACCCGGATTCAAAAATGGCCTTCAAAATACCTCCCTGTTCAACATCGTCCAGTGTGGCAAAGTAATATTGCTTGTCGCAGTAGAAGCTTTTCCGTTTGGGGATTCACTGCATCAAGTCATGTTTTTAAAACTGTCTTTACCTAATTGTGTTTAATAGTTGTTGTTAATTTGGGTGTGCAGTTCATGTATTTGATCTCAGCGGTTGTTATTATCTCACTACGCCGAAGCACGCCCGTTTATTCCTGATTTTAGCGGAAATGCGACAAATATTGGCCTTCCTCTGGACAACAGACTTACGGTAACATCTCAGTACGAATGATCTCGGAAACGGTACGCGCTTTCTTCACGGTTCGTGTCTTCCTAATTCGACATGTCCGATGCAAGCGAGTGAGTGCTTAGGGCTCTTCATTTACTACTTTTCCAACAGTATGAACTGCTTTTGGACGTTGAATGTTCGAAGTGCATTGGGTTGTGGTGTTTAAGCGGTTCAAGTCGCTGACATCGCCAGTCCGTGGTCCCTGTCTCAAATTTCGTCATAGGTAGCTCGGTTGTCGCCTGGCTCATTTCCACGCCTATGTTATTGAGGCCTTATGTGGTTCACCACTCCACTTCCCGGGGCTTAGGTTGATGGTTCCTCTGAATGGAAAGTGGGACCTGGTAACTATGGGGATTATCCCTTCTACTGTTCGTCAAAACAGTGTAATAAAAAATAACGCGTTTTGGGCAGTTTTTATAGACTCTATTTGCGTTTGAAATAATTGTATGTTTTCCTCTAATCATTTTTTAGAAGGTAATAAAATTTTATTGTTATCTTCACGGGAAGTGAATTTCTACTATTTGCATCCTTCGAATGGTAATGTCAATCCAATAACCTTCATAGTCACTTTGTATCACTTTCAATAGCGTTCTCAGTGTTGAATTAGTTCATGGGCCTAAAATTATTAGTTTTTCCAAACACGAATTAGCGAAACAACATGAAAGGATGTATTATCCTCACCTTATGCACGTAATATTACAAGGTTGACAACATAGAGATCGGAAACACTTTCTCATCCGGTGTTTGTATTTGTTTCGGATTGCTCGGTTGTTCATTCGATCGGGCTCACTCAAATTCTGTCCATCGAAAATAGATTGTTTTTGAGCCAAGCAGTGTTGCTCCTGAGATACTCAAACTCTGGACACTATCTTTATGCTGTTTCTCAGCCCAACTGAATTCTAAAGTTCAGATGATGAATTCATCGTGTAAATGAAATGTGAGCTGAAAAGCCAGGGAGCACGACGAGACTGCACCTTGACGTGGTGTGATGGC
>UZAN01000206.1:0-12766 GCA_900618425.1 Echinostoma caproni | reverse complement strand
ATTAGGCCCAAACCCTCTCCATTTTGTGCTTTGTCACTCAATTTGTGTGCATTGGGAGCAAGGCATCCATCTCACTGTACGATGGGGAGGATGACTCATCTGTGTTTACTTATAAGGACCTTACGATATCATGATTTGGCAGAACCGTTTGCCATGCTCGGCATTTCTTCGTAAACCATAGAACAGCATTCGATATCGTGCCCATGATTATCGCCGAAATCGGGTTGCTTTAGCTACGACAAAAATAATTCAGAATACTGGCTAAAACAAGCTTATTTTAGCAACATTCACCATTATTTATTTCAGGCATTACCCGGAGTTGTAATGAAAATAAACGGTTCGTTTTAGTTCTTCAGTGCAGTACTCTCTCCACCGAACACCTAAGGGTTGCTATATGAATTCCCGTTAAGATATCATGGTCTATGGTACCACTAATTAGAAGAATCTCTAAAAGGAGCGACGACCGGTGGAGCTTGTTCGCGGTTTCCGATGAAGATTGGTGGATTATTTTTTCAGGTCGATAGTTTTGTCATTATAGCATCCCTCACTCTCAGTGCCTTAGAGGATTAGTTGCTCAGAACTCCAATTCAGAACTCATCGTTGCATTCCCAATTATTTTCATGTATAAAAGATTGAAAAACCATCCGTTTTTCAAGGTGATCACCATTAACTCAACTAAAATAGGTATAAGTTGTGATGTTACTTTCGGTGTGAATTAATTATAGTCTTTTTTGATCAAAACAGGTTTAAATGTCAGTAATAGTAAGGCTTACAAGTTGATCTTCTATACTTTCAGATCTGAAAAGTTTGTGCCTCTCCCTCGAATGTAATCCTTCATATAAGTAACAGCTTGCTTTCGGCCAATTCGTCTGTACCGTTCCATTGCATTTCACGGCCTCTTCGTGCAGGTACCATTGCTCACCGAAACAGCATCCCCTAGTTTTATTAAATTGAAAACTCTCTATTACAAACCTCGTTAGTGATTTATCGTGTTGGCATTGTTTCATTCATTTTCGTATTCAAGTCAAGTCAAGTAAAGCTTTATGCACCCGATAGGATGATTTTTCAACATTTTCGACAAGTTACAGTGGAGAAACAGAAGAAATATACATTTATTAAATGAAAAAAACAAATGGATGTGATAAAATATTAACGTGTCAAATGATTATTCAAGTCATTAATAATATTTACTCGGTTAACCAAGATATCAACAAAATAAGGGATGATGCTGTTTTCTATGCGGTGGAAAGCGTACTCGGATGAAACATCGATTTATTGAGATGGGTATACAGGTAGTGTTCTTCATTTGACAGTATATGGCTGATAAATCTGTCGCATGAATCAAAATACTTGCTCACAATAAAGTCAACCAAAATGGTCTTCGAAATGCCGCTGCAACGGAAAATAAGTTTAAGAGATCTGGAGAAGAGAATAAAGTTTTTCTCCTTCAGACCAGAAAAATATACAGGGGAACAGTACAACCAATGTAGAAGAATGCATGCAGTCACAAATTTAAGAATTAGGTTTATGAGAACGCTGGGCTTTTTAAATCTAAAAGCATAGAAGGATAGTCTACGAAGCCCAATAAGAACGTTTACAACGTATTTGGATCAAGAAAGATTGTGTGACAAAGTGACTGCAAGATATTTCACAGAGTTAGCTTCCGGGATGGTAATACCATTAACCGAAAGTTAGGGCTGCTTGTTTGATAAGGCATGCCTATGTTAGGGCTGAAAGAAGCATCTACACATTTATCTACATTTACCAATAAAGATCGAGAAGTCGATCAACTAAAAATGTTATTTAGACAAACTTGAAGTTGACCGAAACAATCAGAAACAGTCGAGAGACAGCCGACCACCACTTCATCAGCCTACTTGCAGGCGATAAAGTTGGGAGGGATGGAAAGGTCCCTAATATACAGTGAAATAAGAAATGGAGAAAAAATTGCAACCTGAAAAACTCCAGAGCTAACTTCTAGGAGGGAGGAAGATTTACCGTTACAAAAAGTGTATTATGTCCGAGGAGTGAAGTAACTAATTAGTACATTCAGTAAATTAGGTTTCACATCACAATCCGAAAGACGTTGAATGAGAATGCCGCGGCCAGATAATCCGAAAGCATTACCATAATCAAGAAAAGTTAAACGGACGAGGACAGACCCTTTATCCAATAAGGATGAAACGGAGTGAACAACATGAGGAACAGCATCAAGAGTGGAAAGCGAATGTTTGTATGCGAACTGAATAGGGTCATGAGACAAAAGGGTCAGCCGGTTAAGAAGGACTCTATCAAAAACTTTCAACAATGCTGATGTACAGGCAATCGGTCGATATTTGGAATATCCTTTTTTGGGAATTGGGCTTATCCGAGTAGCTCTTCAACAATCAGGGATGCATCCAGATGACATACACAAATTGAATAACTCAGAAATAGATGAAACAAGTTGTTCAGCACACTCTTTCAGTAGGAAGGGGGACAAGGATTCAGGGCCATGTGTCTTGTTAGATTTAAGGTACTTGGGTACATTCAGGACTTCCAAAAGGGTGACAGATTGGTTCTCCCAAGTAGAGGTATATAAGGATGTTGTTGAGTTCGTTATAGTAGCATTTGCGAATTGACGGTTTAGCTCCTCAACATCCGGAAAGGATCTGTGGCGTGATCCACAGAGCTGCTTCAAAGCAGACCACATATCGCGACAACTCTGGTTTCCCATTAGAGTTTCGATATATATCCGATTTAGGCGCTGTATTTCCATTTTGATCAATAATGATATTTGTTTGACACCACTGCGCCTTTCAGTTCTGTAAGCCTTTTCTTTATCGCGACGAAGTCGTTTTAGAAGAGGCGAAGATAATCTGTCAGTTTGAATATATATAAGGTCTCACCTGGGCAACACGGATCATGGCAAAAATTATGATAACATGTAAGATGCTCACAACTGGAAGAGTTGTCAGCGTTGGAAAAGCCAGTGAAGTCGGTAGATGAAACCATATCCTTAAGTTTGGATAAGTTTTCAGGAGTGCGACTTCTCCCTTTGATGGTTCTGGATGTGGAACGGTTCATATGGTGCTGAAAATATTTACTTTAAATCTCAGAGTGCAAAAAATAGAGCAATGATCGAAACTACCTATGGGAACCCCCTTCTCAATGAAAAAGATTTTTGGGTTATTTACAAAAATCCCATCAAGTTGAATACCAAACCGGGTAGGAAAATTTACAAGATTCGTCAAGCCTAAAGTTGTAAAGAAAGATATATTCAAACGATTAAAATCACCAGCCGCAATGAATAAAGACTGGTCTAAACCGTTTATAAGTTGTGAAGAGAAGGAGTCGACAAACAGACGAATATCAGAGACAGGCGTGTCGGGAGCGATGTAAATGTTCGCTAATGTAATGTGATCATAAATCGGGGCATACAATAAACAAAAATACAATTTACCTTGGGGGTATTAAATTGGAAACATTTACGAGCATTTTGCACCATTTTCTGTTGACGAAAGCAACTACTCCACCACCTCTGTGGAGGAGGTTCGCATTACGATCGCCTGGGGATATGTCCAATCCATCAAGATGCACGACGTTGTCCTCAATGTCAGGATGTAGCCAGCTTTCCTGGAGTAGAATAGCCCCTACATTCTTGCACTGCATTCTGGTGTATCATACTCCTGACATCATCGAGTTTTCCCATTTGCGAACGAATGTTACGTGAAATAATAGATGGAACAGTTAAATTATCAACAGAACACCGCCTAAGCGCCACACGCCAGCTAGCACGGTGTTTTTTATGGTGTCCTTGATCAGCTTTTTGCAGTCATTTGAAGTAATTTCTCACAGAATGGGTAAAAATAAAAAATGATGTTTCTGTGCGATAAACTGCAAGGATTTCGAAAATCTGGTGTTCTAGGATAACATTTGACTTTGGAAATATAACGAGTTGATTCAAAAGTGATGACCACGCGTTCCTTTACTGTAACTTTACGAAATAATATTCCGTGATAAGAAGGCACGGCCAAATTTAAAGGCCCCACCTACACATCATTTAGTCACTTTTTACACCTGTTTAGTCTTATTTATATATTCCTCCAATCTGCCTTATGAGAAGCCCTAAACATCCACCTCAGACGTACAGTAGTCTACCCTGACTTGACTGACCTGAAAATGAATATTGAATTGATGAGACCCAACCAGGTCCAAACAGCTGTCCATTGTTTCCTAGCTTCTCAGTTCACGGCTAATGGCTATATACATGATGAATTTGTCCTTTAAAAATATTGAATAATTAGGTTGATCATGGTTCCTCGGTTTGCCCTCAAAAGGCTTTTATTCTATTATCCGTCTGCCACTAGCTACTCTAAATCTCAAAATGGGAATTCGTCGTGTAAAGATTAAACGGAGATAACTGACTGGAAAGCTAGGAAGGACTATACAGGTATACAGCTTTGAAATGGAATCAAACTCTCCATTACTCTCATATTCAACCCAACAGACTTCTTTCTTTCATTCATGTGGACTGTTTACCAGTGATTGAATACAAGAACAGTTATTTCTTTTTGGCATTCAAAACGCAACAAAATCTTTAATATTTTTATCATCTGGGAAGTAGATGGTATCTTGATCGTAGTAGGTATATCCCGTTCACACCGGAGTGAGGCATTTCATAATGCCAGTCAAACATCCCAGCCTGTGTCCTAGTTTTAGGTAAGCAGATTGATTGTTCAAGTACGATTAAATATCTTTCCGCTATCGAACGATCGGTCGATCGACCAATCATTCCATCGATTGATTCGGTCAGTACCACCAGTTCATATTTATGCCAATATTGGTGCGCCTTTGGGCACACAAACATGTACACGCTGGCATACGTTTGTTAAGGCACACAATCGGCGTTCGTTGTCAGACGCACCTCATCAGCAGCAGTAACATTAGCCTTAGCAGCATCCAACCCGTATCCCACAATGCTAGTGTCTCGAGGATTCTGTGACTCGGCATCTCTTGACCAATCCCACTTTTCCGTCCCAGCCTCTACCGTTCTCGTCTCTACTGTCTTCCTCGGATCTGTGTTAGCTGCGTTTCTCACATATTATTGTCATGATTTACACAATTTAATGCACGACAGAACGCAAAAGATAGAGCTTGTAGGTAAAAACCGATTGACACGCTCTCCGGGACTCTGGTGTGTGTAAGTGTAGATATACGCCTATGGGTGCGCATGTGTGCAACGCTAGCGCTTTGCCTACCTTTCAGCACACGCTTTTGTGTCTAAATTATGGGTAAATGAAAATTCAAGCTGCTTTTAAAAGGTAACTTGTGGGGTTTGTAGTTTTTCCGCCAGTGACCTGAATCAATATCGTGAAAATAGCATTGTCCTCAAAGTCGTAAGAAAGGATGGGGAGCATTTGATTGGATTATTTAGAGATTTTCGACCGGTACAAAGCAAAGTAAACGTTAACGGAAAAATTCAAAACGCACTGCTGAGTTGTTTCCACTTTATGTAAGACTTTACCCGTGATTTAACGGAATTTGATCCCCTGTTTGGTAACTGGGTTCGTTCTGTTAATGAGATGAAACTAGATTGAAATATCTAACCGGTGCTTTACGGATTTTTCACTCACCTTTTATTTGCCCTGCATATTGCGACATTCATCGTTCAGATCCAATGGTTCTCAAAATCCACATTTGGGGATCTTTCAGTAAACTGTATGGACCAAAAAATAAATCCTGAATCTACTTCGGTATATGTTAGCCGTGCATGGTAGATTAATTTTTATGTTGACCAATTGCTTGGCAAACTGTAAACCGACTGAGAGTGAGAGGAAATGCATGTATTATTCAAGTGAATAACAATAATCCAATATTTACTTCAATATCCCTGTCTCACACTGATCGATATTCCGTTCTTCAGTCCTCGAAATACAAGATCTACCACACTGAACTCATTTTGCAAACACTGATTGGGGTAAACAAGCTGCTTATGTAAAACAGACAACAAAAGCATGTAGTTAGTAATCATTCATCTGTCCAGAAGAACGTGATTCTGGAAAGTGACTTCAAGTAAGTTTTTCACCAGACTAGCCAGTGGCTTGCTCTTGTGATCTGTTAACGACCTATTCGGATTGACGTGAATTCTTTTTTATTCATTCTTTGTATCGGGAAGTGCTCTTCCGTATGCAGAGGTTTACACGTGTTTGCCTTCACCGAACCAAGTATTCGCTTCACCACTCGGGATATCTGGGAGAACAATAGACAGTGCACGCGCACGCGTACGCGAGAGAGACTGAGATTGGTTAGAAGGTTCACAACACTAGCGCTAAAAAAATAAAATATTTACAGATCATGGAGGAAAACGAACTGTTTCACACGAGCACATTCCGGTGGCAAAAAACCAAAATGGTTGGTATGTGTGTGGTAAGTGCTGGAATGAAGCACAACGACGGCCTCGGATAAAAGTAAATTGCACCAAACAACGAATGAAGGGAAGCTTTTCCTTATCTCCAAGATCGGTTTGCGATTAAGAGCATCTGGATTCACTCGGAGATCCCCGTACCGGGCAGTAAACAGGTTGCTCAGAAGAGGACTTTAGTGGATATTTTTGTGTATTCTCTCCGACTTGAAATGCGAGTCTCAAAATATCGTGATGCATGATGGGATGAGAAGACCGCAAAGTCGAGAATTGATGTGGTCTTGTCGCTTCTCTGGTAGAGTGTGCGCTGTACAAAATGCGTAGGCGACATCTATGCACAACACTTCAACCTGCTATACAACAAGTTGAATAATGGCTTGACTGTAAATTTTCAACACAGGTTTTTTGCGAATACGTGATCCGTATTTAGCCACCACCACCACATTTTGAAGTTAATTTTCATGCCAAAGTAGATTTTGTGGAGCTCATATCAAAGGGTTTATGAGCAATTTATGTGCCTATTATCTGCTGATCAAAGGTTTTAATCCAAAAAGTAAAATCATATCGAATAAATTATAAAACGTAACTACCATTCTCTATAGAGTTAGACAGATGTTAGAACAAAACGGCGGTTTTATTTTATACCATCTGAGGCGAAACTTTCTACTTCATTCACTCGTTGAAGATACACACCTTTAGCTTAGAAAGCAACACCAAATAATTTCAATTATTTGTGAGTAATGATTGATTTGCTACAATTTCAAAGGGGAAATTCGTCGTGTATATAGCAAATGAAGTGTGAACTGAAAGGCTAGGAAGCCCTGGATACTTCCTTCATTACTCAAATGAAACAGTCAGGTTGTCAATGTCTGCAACTGAATTATAATCCCGGAGTCTAGTGCTGAGATGAGCGAGGGCTGTGGCCTACAACAAGCTCGCAAAGATGGATTGTGCCCCACAATGTATATTAAAAATGAGAAACGGTCTGATCATCTGCCTGCTGGTCGATTGAGTAGCATGCGTGTATTCTGTCTGTGAGGTCCCAGGCTTGATCCCCAGTTTGGTCGATGAATTTGCACTGCTGATGAGATCCAACCAGATTGAAACAGCTGTGCATTGCTTCTTAGCTTTTCAGTTCACGCTTCATTTGTTTTATACTCGACATACCTTAACAAGTGTCAAACAGGTCCTGTGTATCATCGCTCAAATTCACGGACTCATAAGTCCGGGCAGTTTATTTGGGTTTTGACAGGAACACAGCAACTGCACGTACACTGCCAGTGATTCCCAACAAGTGATAACCAGAACCTTCTAGCTCCCTGTGTTGGCCTCTGCACTTGGAATTAATGCTATATCGATTTGGTTAAAACAAATGAGCTGAATTCATCAACTGCATATCTGTAAAATAAAATTCGCGGTTTCTTTCCCAAAAGCCACCTCCCAATACTAATCACATGGGTTTCATTCTCCATATGCAGTATGCAGTGTAAAAAATAAAATAATGAAATTGAAGATTTTTGACCAAAACTCGGAACCAATAAGTGAATGCAAACGACTTGTGAAACAAGATGTTGATGATGCACCTTCGAACTTTCACCCAAAATGAATCGAAGAATATTTTTGTGAAATCAAGTTGATCCTTGTAAATTCAATATTTTGGTGGAAAATTCTGGGCAAACCTTTTTTGATTGTCTTTTGGTTACCTCTTTTGCAAAGTGCATCTATCCACATTGTGTTCGATGTAACTGACAGCTAAATTCGTGCAATCGCCTAAACAGTCCTACATGCCGCTCGTTATCATTTATGTGCAGACTGACTCCGCCATCACACTCCGTGATGAAGGATATCACTCCAGAATGACGCACAGTCGTACACACATTTTTTATCAAACCCAGACAAAATTTATCTTCAGTTGCACCGATAAGCTTTGATTAAAACCCACGTTGTCAATTATTTGCTGAGTAACTTGGCTCATTATTCTGAAGAACGTGGATAATTATGATTCAGCTGGCCATACGTTTCTGCCCTAGTTACGTAATTGTATTCAGGGATCAAATTGCAGAATTCTTTGAACTTCGTTTCCCCTCCCGCCTAGAAGACCATTATATAATTATCACGCTTTACCATAAAATAATATGAACAGCAAATCGCAGTCATAGAATCGTTCACTAAAATTACAAAGACCAGGTAAATGGCTATGCCAATTAAAGCAGTTACAAAACTGATTACCCTAGATCATATTTTATAAATTTGTGTAGGAAACGAAGGAAAAATAAATCTCGTTCTGATCGGATTATTTTTCTGGGACCTGATACACAAACGACAAACTTCCGTGTATTTGTGTGTACAACAAACAGAAATTATGTTTTTGAAATGAATCAGACACTATTTTAGATTATCATCTTTTTTCTTGTTTATCAAATTGACTAATCCTATCAGTTCATGTGGCTATGTGTCATTCAAATGTCTTGTGATCACTTTGGTAGGCACCAGGTGGACGGACTGATAACTGTAGAAATAGGTTTCTGATCGGACTTCAAATTTACTCCATTTTCCAAATTGTGCTGATTACGACAACAAGGAAACCCGATCAATTTGTGCAAGGGGGTGTCTAATAACCAATGACTCCACGACATCTGCACCCTGAGTGTGTTTGTGTGTGTGAAAAAGTGCCGAGATATGTGGAATCATAAGAGACCATGTAAGTATTTTTTTAGTGAACAAAACTAACTCATGTTCACTGAACCATTTTTTGCTATCATTTGCCTTTGAATACCGGTGAGTAAATTGGAAAGAATCTGAGTGAAACAGTGATAATCTAGTAGGCTTAAAAAAGTGATATCAAAGAAAAGTCAACCAATTTCACTAGCTACGTTTATCACCATAAAATAATCTAGGTGACGTAATTAATGACCCCTTCCGAGACTCATTTATTTACGCCAGTCATTTGCGAAATTCCTTTAATTTCCATGGAATCTTTTTTAACAATTGAATTAATCAACAGGACTTCAGCTTCACATATCCTTCCTAACTAATTTTTTCACCGAAAGTTGTGTCCACAATGGATGAATAAAGAGTATTCTTGACTTAGCTTGAATTCATTACACACACCCATTACCTATGCTCTTAGCATTTAACAGGTCACGTGTTCACAGTGACTGCGTGAGTGCTAAACAACACTAAATCTTACAATTCGGCTACTCTGTATCATCCATTACGATATTGACGGTTAATTACTTTTATTTTTTTTTGTTTTCCGCCCTCCCTTCCCGACCTGATCACATGATGTGCATGACATATGGTGCTTGACACATTCGATTACTGTTTTTTTCTATTTTCTATCTTCAGTTCCTTTTATTAAATATACTACAATACAATTTTCAAAAAGGGGGAGCAGCCATTCGAAGGGCTATCATACAACACATAATGGGAAAAGTTAGACGGTGGTGATAGGATCGGGATACACGTCCTGCGTGGGGATAATTTGGTGACGTTACCAACGAGTCACCACCGCCAGTCTCTGTCATCATTATAAACTCAGCTGTAATCGGCCATCAGACAAGTTTACTATTATCACTCTTATGTAAGTAACTGCCTGATGCGATATATGGAAAACAATTTCTTTGCGAAAAACTTTTTCTACGTTTTCATGAGTGTCTTCAACTTTAGCTGACCTATTTGAATGTTGGGTGACCTCACAATCAAGCACGCATGTAAACCTTTTTGTGAACTTATTTGAACCGATATTTTGGACGAAATTCGCATCAAATACTACAGAATGGAAAACGGGGAACGGTTTCTCCTAAGGATTGATACGGGAATTCACATCCGACTTTGCGTGGTACTAGTCTATATGTGCAGATACGGGCAGTGCCGAGAGTTTCGATCGGTAGAGGACTTGCAGACACTATCACGCGTTAAGTATCTTACATTATCAACTAGACAAATGTTCGAGGAAGCGATCACCGTGTGTGACGGAGTCAACCAATGGAAATGATTGCTTCCGGCGTTATTTAACTTCCCTTGGTTCTGGTTTGTTAGAAAATGAATACCATGTTCAACATGGATGGTACAATGCACATAGCATTAAACAACTGTTTTCTCTAAAGGTTTTGCAGTTGCATTGTGTGACCTTATTTTTTCCACATCCACAATTATTTCGTCTCCAATCCCAGTCGACGTGTTTCAAATACTAAAGCCTAGGTAAGATTTTCGTAGAGATTGATATACCCTTGGGATCTCGCAGACGTTCCCCTCCTCATCAGGCATAAATCAGCCAAATGTTCCAGCCAAACTTCAACTTCTCCTATGCTCTGCTGAAACCCGGGATTACTTACCTCGTATGTACCATTTAAAGAAACTTCACGTTTATATGGTTTGTATAATCTCACTAAATCTGTCCTGTCTTGAATTCAAATCCCGTCATTATAAAAACGGTGGATTTTATCGCATTCAATATGCAGTTTTGACTTTACATTTTCTAGTTCAAGATGTTCTAGCATCAATTTATGTTTTTTTTATTGTCATACGAGTGATATTTTATGGAGTGAAACAGAGGGAGTCTCATGATGGTCAGAATTTCGTACTTTACTGTCCTCTCTCATACATAGATAAAACGAATTCTCCGCCAACTTACAACTCATCGCAGAAGGCGATTCCCCATGGATTCGCCCATGTCTTATTCCTCTCGGTGCCCGTAAGCCCGACAATCAGTCAAACAATCGGACTGGTTAAAAAAGGCCAAACTTTGTACTCCATAAGATCCCGTTATCATTCTCCAGTGATAACAGAGTACCTACTATTACGGATAGAAACTGTAAAGCTGTTTTCCGGCAGTTCTCCAGTTAGAATAATAAATAGGCATGGTTCTGTACCAACACAATGCCTCTTTTATCATACGTCGTTAGCTGAACAGTCTTCGCATCATATTACGTCTGTAGCTGATTTGTACATTTGCATTTAGAAAAAAATCAAAATAATTGCCCTCTTGTGAACGGAGAAAAACTTTTCACTGTCTTAGTCATTTCCCAAAAACATGTAAGACAAAGTGATCACGCCTGTGCAACACTTTTCTTGAACTGGTTGAAAATAATGCTGTTTGATAACTTTGCGAGACGTTAGTGAACTTGAAATAACGAATAGATAATTTATGGACAGCAGAGCTTTTGGCAAGCAACCCCACAAGATGCCTCTACGACCTATAGGTTACTTGAAGCCATTGATATGAGGCCTGATGAAGTAGCAATCTCCCCAGGGTAGAGTAGACCAGTATTACCTATATATACTGGCTAAAAGGAACCAGAGCCTAGTTACTCATCTATAAAATGTTGCTCAAAAAAAGGAGAAAGGGTTACTCCATTGGGCACTCCACCATTAGCTTGTGTTCGTCTGCGAACACTGCATATGGAAAATGCAAATGTCGTGGGCGTATGTAGGAATGCCAAATCGGTCCCTCAAGCTACATATGATCACGCACATTAGAGCATAGTATAGGCTTTCATATGCGTCATCGCTAACTCACCACCCAGCCTTTTTATGACTAGAATACAGGGAACGACAAAACCGTTGGCATCTATTTTATAATCCATGTACTTCCCATCTGAGAAGCCCCTTTGAAACGCAAGAAAGCGTAATGCATTTTGTGTTTGTTGTAAAAAGTAGAACACTGGTCAGTAATCTAATTTTCGCATATATATATATATATACGAGTGTAAAGATAGACAGACAGATAGACAGAGCGTATGACAAAATAAGCTGAAAACTGAAAAATTGAAAAATGCTGAAAATTCACCTTTTGGGTGCATAAAGCTTTTCTTGATTTGACTTGAAAGTAGAGAAACATTTTTTTCAAATTGTAATCATGTCTTCATATCAAGCAATGTTTGTACGCTTACAACATTAACTTAGTTTAATTTCATCATAATTCTCAACTGATTCACAAAGAGAGGGAGAGGGGTAAGATACCTTGTGTGCGTGCATTGTATCGAACAATCTCCCCTAATACATCATGTCCCTGAACTGCGTCACATACATCGTAGGCTAACACTCGTAGTCTTCCTTCACCAATAATCAACCATCGATTCAGTTGACCGTGAAGCTCTAATGAGGTCACCGCTTCGCAAAGGAATCTCGTAGAAGTATGTAAATTTACTGCGATTGTAGTACCTGAATACATTTGGCGGGCTGAGCAAACGGTTAGAAACCGCCAGCGGTGTTCATCACTGGTGTTATATTTCGTCATTGCTGTTCAATCCCTCCCGGAATGCAATGCACTTATTTGTCCAATGAATTTTGATCCGATTTGGCGGGAGGGTGTAAATTAATCCAAAGTGGAAAGTTTCAGAGTTTACATTTATCCACATA
>UZAN01000205.1:0-12801 GCA_900618425.1 Echinostoma caproni | reverse complement strand
AATTACGGGAAAACTGCTCTGACAAGGGACAAGAACGAGCAAGTACCCGAAACGAAGTTGGTTACTTCAATATCTCTGTGACAGAAAAGATTGGTCTTCTGCTTTCTGACTGATTGTCAAGCATTTGTTGTGAGCTTGCACATGGCAGAGAACCTGGTAGGTATTCAATACTATGTAGCCAAGTGGTTTTGAATCAGATAAGCAAACAATGAACAAGTTGATCGAATAGACATAGCTCAATAACACTGGTTCACTCAAATCAGATGTGTCCTCTTTCGTTCGGTTGCAAATCCAATCACCTGACCAGAGGCTGTCTTGCACTGTTCTTTGCAGTTCATTTTACCGCGGATAGGTGAATGACATGTCTGTGCATGAGATATCTGATTTTAAATTGATTGCCTCTATTCGGTTTATACTAGGCAAACATCATTACCGAAAACTCTTTCTCTGAATAGGGTTAGATCAGGCACAAGGTATACGTGGAATGCTAGAACGTTTTTATTCAAAACACTACATACTCTCTGGATTGATGGAACAAAATAGAAACAGTGATAATGCAATTCTACGATTGCGTGCTGGAAGGAAAACAAATAAAAGAGAAAGGATTTTCTCATTGGTTCAAATGAATATTGAGCCCTTCATGTGAAACTGTGTGATCTGATAAAAACAAAACACTGAAATGACTGAAATGACCAGCGTGGAAATCGGGGAAGTAAGGTGAAATTAGAGAAAGAGTAGTGAACATAGCGTTTACTCATGAATTGTAACCGCGAGGAAGAAGACTCGCTTGATTGTGCGATCGGTCATATTTTGTATTACTTGATTGCATTTCGACTATTCATGACATGTGAAAAGCATATCGGTTAAAATGTGGTGATCAGATTCATTTTCCTATCGATTGCATCTTATTAACCTGCATTTGTCAGTGGGACTCGCATAACCATCTACAATATCGAACAGTGTGTGTAATCAACTTGGATCATCGTTTTGCGCCGTTTTCATATTTGATTGAATCTGACAATTGAGGTAACAACGTGTTCGGTTTTGGTGCAATGTGCATTATGATCGAACGCTCTTCAGACTCCATCTTCAATTTCGTCACCCATTCGGTCGAGAAGAAGTAGACTAAAGTTTGCCCTCTGGAGAGCTCTGGAACAGTGCTTTTCCATAGTTCCATTTGGGATTTGAAATCCGGATCCATCACGTGAAAAGCGCATTTGGTACAACGGCGTCAGCTAGGTCAAACCTCGGCAAAATATTTTCCTTATTCAGGCGGTGTTCATTTCTTGGTACAAGGTTATTCTTCCGTAAATTCCAAAATGAAGCACTAACTCAGTATTCAAAAGCTACTAAAACCTGAACGTTTTCCTTTTGTTGCAAAGTTTGTCCAGTAAAACTACTTTTTTCACCTTTTTCCCAACCCTTTAACATCTCTTGGCTAAAAGCAGTTAATTCTAATTGCGTAAGTTTATAAAAATATACTACTCTGCTGATCGAAGTGTTCATAGTGTTTGGAAATTGAATGAAGCTTTTGAAAATGAGAAGGTGAGCAGCTCAAATAATTTTCATGCATAGTTTGTTTGCTTTCGCAGACCAATCTTCTCCAAATATTGATTGGTCAACAGATTTTACATAATAAACAAAAGAAAAAAGAAGTCAGCCCCTAAACTCTGATCAATGGTGCGCTTGAACGAAAGTGCATCACTCAACCCGATTCAGTTGATAATCGATTTTATCAAATACGAGCACGATTTCTACATTTTCGGACAAGACAAATCACTCAATCGAGTTGCGGGGTAGTCTTTCTCCCTTGCTCATTCAAGCACAGGTTCGAGATCAAAAAATGTTAAACCTCGACTATTCTCAAGAAGAGAGACGATAACGATAACTCCAATTGGGTGAGTGAAAACAGATCAAAGTTCAGATGAGTCTGCCGTGGCGGTGTGTCCGAATTGTACCCAATGCGATTTCTCAGTTGAAAACACTCGGCAATCACGTATTCGGTTCTGCTTGCGCCGCGGGAGGTCGAGTTTGAATTTTTTGGCCCGCATTCATTATGGGCAAAGTTAGGGCTTTATAAAATGGAAGTTCTTTTAATAGCACAATCTACAGGGAGACGGGCGGTGTAGCCATGGGTTCTCCATTTAGCCCACTTCTTGCAGATGTGTTCGTAGCCAAACTGGGAAACAATGAATTACGAGATATCATTCATCAGCTCCCTCCATACTGCATGTATGTCGATGACATTTTTATCCTTTGCCACCAAAGTATTTTGCCGTCAATCAGCTTTACAATGAAAACAGAGGATACGTTCCACTTTCTCGACGTTAACCTGAAGAGGGGGCCCAACGGAAAGTTGTGCCTTTCAATTTTTCGAAAACCAATATGGGACGGTCAATACATCCGTTTCCAAAGTTTCGTTCCAATCAAATTTAAACGAAGTTTAGTCCAATACTTGGTCTTCAGAACTCGAATGATTTGCTCCAAGGATCTGGTGGAGAAAGAACGTAGATTCATCAAATATACACTCCTGAATAATGGATACCCGGGGCACTTCATCGAGAAGAACCTCATGGAAGAGCTCACAATGCCTAAACCAATCATGGCCAAAAAGAAAGAAATCTCCCGTTCAAAGGCGATACGAGTGGCGATATACTAAGAGGACGTCTGGAGAAAGCAATTGTACGAACATATCCAGCCACCACTCTACGTGTGATGTTTGCAAACTGGCCACAGCTCTGCTCAGACCTCAAGAACAAGTTGCTCATCCTCAACTTAACTATGATCACCTATTCCTTCACTTGTACATGTTCGGCAAGTTACGAGGGCGAACGATGACACAGTTCCCACAAAGAATCAGAGAACATAAACCGGCTTTGCTTAGCACGGGTTGCAAGAAAACAATAAACGGTGCGGTTATGGCCTACCTCACTGATACCGGGCATCAGTCAGGCAATGATGCGTTTAAATTCATTTACAAATTACCGCAAACAAATCGAACTACGTTCGGAAACGTCACTTGGCAACGACAGATGCTGTAATGATCAAAATCATGAACCCACCACTGTGCAAACAGAAGACGGTTGACGCGCTCCAGTTGCCTTGGCCCCAATCAAACCTACGTGATGATCCGAACCATGACCTCAGTCATATCGTGATGACACAATATGGTGTGATAAATTGCACGTGAAAAAGGTCATCGGAAATTTCCAAATTGACCTTGGTCCCCCTTCGCCCACTGCACGCATTTTAACTACTCGCTCTGATGAAGCTTGACAGATACTGTTGTATTTTCACAATTAACCTCAATGGACCAATCACATTTATTTCTACATTAGATGTAAACACACACAAAACTGTAAATGCCTGAAGACGAGGTTACGAAACCAAGTTTGTTCGCTTTATTGTTTGTCTTTTGCTATTCTCATGGGAATCTTCCATGAAAATGAAAGTTACTGGAAATGAAACAGAACTTTGGGGGAGGATCCTCAAGGATCTATACAAGGCACAGTTTTCCGTGTCACTCCGTGGTATACATGAAAACAAATTCGTGTTCTTACTCCAATGAAAATACTATTGTCACCAGTGAATATGTTACGAAGCACACATCAAGTCCGCTTATTTTTCGTGTTCAGAAAGAGGGCCGCAATTCGCACAATAATTGTGAGACCTCGGGTGTATCTGTTCTTTCTGTCCATAAAATCTGCCAAGGTAGATGTAGCTGTGCATTTGTTCCTCTACATTTCAGTTCACAATTACTTTGCTTTGAAAACGACCTACTAGAATATAGAATTTGTGGTCACCACCAGTTCATTGAGATAATCTCCTACTCGGTCTGATATTCAGGTCCACGTACACACTACAAACCGTTTTGATGAATAAAAGGTAATCCCTTAGCTTCACTGACCCTTAGTTATATCGTATAATTGTATTGCATTGTATTGTATATAACTTTTTCAAGCTCTGGGCTCAGTTTTAAAAAATCATACACATCAACCGTCACAATCTACATAATAAACTGGGAGAAAATCTTTACAGACATGGGGACATTTCATAATCCATGGTTAAGACAAAGTTCACTTATTGTCCGCTCTTTGTTTATGAGTATACGAGCAAGATATTGTATAGATGAATTACGGTAAGCGTTAATTCGAGATGGAATTTGGCGGAATTGAGAGCCTGTTGAATGATGGGAACGACAATTTGTCAGGTCTGTGTGCAACGGGTGGTCAGGATCTGTGAGAATGCATTAATCGTCAAAATAGATTGAGAAGGCCGAATGCAGTACAGATCTGTGGTAGGGTTTCAGGTTTCTCTGAAGATAGGCCAGAGATGGATTCGAAACTTGACTCTCAATTCAGTATTCCATGTGAGTAATGGAGGATTGATTAAACTTCAAATGAGAATCATCATGTATATAGCAAATGAAGCGTGAACTGAAAAGGTAGGAAGCACTGGATAGCTGTTTCCACCTGGTTGGGTTTCATCAGCAATGCGAATCCATCGACCCAATTGGGGATCGAACTCGGGACTTCATGAGCAGAACGCAAGCATGCTGCCCACCCAACCAGGTCGAAACAGCTGTTCAGTGCTTCCTAGCTTTTCAATTCACGCTTCATTTGCTATATAAACGACGAATTCCCATTTGAAATTCAGTATTCTTTCACTACTCATCGGTCAATTTTCACGCCTGCTCGTCACAATGCACGTAATGTCAGTGTTGAATCCGTTTCGATCTCCAAACAGACGTCCCCTGACCATATCCCGAACCACATGTACCTTTCCCCAGCCATCTTTCATGATCTCTTGATTTGTCATTTTGTCCCTTTCATTACCGGACCTGCTACGTACGCCTGCGTTGACCGAGTGGGTCTATTGATCCGTTCGTCTGTGTTCACGTGCCAGCGACCCATATCACCTTCGTCCTTATTGATCGCCCCCAACACTCCACGCTCTCCTTATTCGTGACCCGGTAGGCATCTATCGATCGACAATCACGCACACACACACACACACACACACATGCATGCCCACATTGTTCCCCTCCGTCACGTGATTGGCATTTTGACCCCGTACATGTGATTGTCTGGCCACCAGTCATTGAACCCTTGTGCACTTGTACTTGCCACCATTGACTTTGGCTGAACTGCACGCACTCGCAGTCGTTGAGTTGAACGCTTTGACAACCTTTGCAGGCTCATTTTGGTGTTGTTCTAATTGTAAATCTCAACCCCATAATGAAGGCGCGCTGTCATTTGATTGTGCATTGACAGTGCAAACACGCAGTCCCCGATTCGCCTCACGAATCGAGGTTTGTATTTATTTGATATTAACCATTCACTGTCTATAATAGTACCGCATTTCAAGACAACCTCATCTTCTGTTGACTTCGGGAAATCCCGTCACTCGATCGTTAGGACGGATTACCTGTGAGCAATCCACATCACAGAATCTTCTCAAGAGATTCTACGGTCAGACTGTTGTCAAATCCTGATACGCTAAAATTACGGAATAATTGTATTAGTTCCTCTACTATATTGTTTTACTTCGGCCATCTTCAAATACAGAGTTATTTTCCAACTTGAGGCAGTAACCTCCAGTTTAATTGAATCACTTAGCACTTCGCACTGCCGCATATCAGATGAGGCCGACCACCATTATGTCTTCCCAAAAGATACAAACCTTTTTGGATGCTCGGAAGTTTAGTGAAAGTGCATTCTGAAGTACCTATGAATAACCACGATGATTCATTCCACTGTGTCTACAAGCTCAACAATTCGGCCTTGGGAGCAGTATCCACAGTTATTCATTTTATTAATAAGTCTTTGAAGTATTCTGCTAAATCATTTGTGGGCGTTTTTCTCGACTTTTCCTCAGCATTCCACTCCAGTCATCGTTCAACGGAAATCGTCTGAAAGCCAATACAATTACTACCTAGTTTATCTAAATATTTCATTGATAGCACAAATCACCAAAATTTGGAAAAGCTTTATCTGAACTGTTCCGAGGGGCTTTACCGTCCCCACACTTGTTTTTCATATCCCATCAAATATATCCCTTGCTTCCCGGGCTTGTATCTTGAAGTAGGCTGAGAAGTGTCGATCCGTTTCTCCTCTTTCCGATCTGAGTTCTTTCATCGGTAACCTTTCTTCAATTCATCTTTTCTCTCCCCTAGCTGAGATTCCATCTTACCAACTGTGTTTATATAGATTTTTTCACACCCCACCTACAGACCCCACAGTGGGAAAAAACAATTCTCTTTCAAATACCTTGGTACAAACTATCGTTGAAGGACTCACATTCACAAACGCGTTGGTAAACTGTGGCCCGATTGTTTCAAATTCGAAAGTTCAAACATTTTCTCATTCCTATCCCTACGCTTGTACAACAGTATTTCATCCTCATAATACTGTATTGCCGTCGCTCATTCCACCTCTCGTACTTGTTTTGTGCTGTGGTTTAACATGTTTTCTCAATTTCTTCGAACGAGTTAATTTTGAAGCGTTCAGACTACCACGACTTCTCGTTTTAACTTTGCGAAAAAAGATTATTGCAGACCCCAACCACCCACTACATGCTGAAACGACACAATGTCGTCCCTGTCTCTCCACACGCTTTGAATTCTGACATATACCACCATATCGTTTGAACCCTTACCGAAGCTAGCGGAACATTACACGGCACATGTTTTTATAAACAAAACGGGTGGACTACGTCTCGAACTTGAACCCTCTGATATTCTTATAATCTCGGTGATTAATTTCCACATTGGTATCTGTTCAGTGATCATTGGTTAGCGTAGTTTCCTTAAGTGAAATATACTCTTTAGGGATTTCAAACGTTGGACAATATAATACACGAACCATTTTGGGGTATAGAACTCTCATCACAGATTTTTCGCCAAAGCGAGATTTCTCATTTTATTTGGAATTCATGCAGTCTAAAGTATATAAAGAATTTGTGAAGAACTGGCAAAATTTGCGAATGGAATTGTAAAAGCCTCTAAATTGAACTGCCCCAAATAGAAAGTCTGTGAGAATGGAGAAAAAAGCAGCACCACAGTTAGGACACAGTTGATGGCACCGATTTATGGGGACGCTCGTTCTTAGACAACAGTGGGACAGTGTGCGGACTATTAGAAAAACGAAATTCATGGATGAGCGTTGATTGGCCTACCAGATGACCTCTGAGATGGTGATATAGTAGTAGTACTCTCGGCTTCGTTTAGGTTGTGCATGTCTTTCTGTCACACTCTTTATGCGCTTGTTCATGGTATAATACACGCGGAGGAGAAGTTTGACCTAGTCTTGGAACATGTGCACACTGGTACGTATGCAAACACGTACACGCGCAAGCATACATACAAGCATGCATACTTGTACTCTTCAAGGGTAATAAACACACAAACACTCATCCACATTCAGCCCTCCGCCCCAGAACCGTCTATTAGACACACGCACAGAGTGGATAAAAGTGTGGCCCCAATTTATCCTTGACCTGAACTACTTGCTAGTTGTACATGCCCAGATCGGATTTTCGTAGATCTGCATACAATGCGACCGCCTTATGCCATCGTTCAAACTCTGTCATCTTTACCACCCGGCATTTGGAGGCAAATTGAAGGTGTAATTAACATCTTGTAAGCACAAAATCCATTGAGCAAGTTTCCCATCTGAACCATGGTGGATCAGCGAAAGAATTCAGATGGAAGAAGGCATCGACAGATATATTCTTGAGTTACACGAAGCACGCACACACATACACATCTTACAATATCTCATTTCTTGTTCATACCTCACCAACCGAACCACAACCAAATATTGGGCAGCTTGTTTCAATGAGGTACTTCTCTGCTATTCTAAACTGTGACCTGGCTCCTTATTTCAGTCTCGTGGTAATGAGTTTAATCATTATTTGAAAAGCAGCAAGAATGTTTTGAATCACCGAATTCATGAAACTCACGTACTGTGCCAATGATCGGACCTAACCAGGAGAGTTTCTCCTTGTTTGATTAAATGTTTTTTTGTACAGAGAAGTATGTTGGTCTTCTTTTGCTGGGATTACGGCCCATTCGGATGAATTCAACGAACACTTTATTCGCAAATTCACCGACGATCTGTCAGACTGATAAACGTCTGAGCCCCTTCGGTAAACAAGTAGGTAGACAGTAACATCCGAACACACAAGAACCGAGTTTATGTGAGACTTGGACATCAAAGCATCAGTTACCACTCCCTAATCACCGGTTGATGATTTAGGAATTATGTAATGCTTGAAAACGACTGATACCAAACGTAAATACACAAGAATCAGCTGGATTTTTGTAGGATTTTTAATTGAAATCACATGTTTCATACCAATTACTGATACGATCCAATGCCAAATTAACAAAGAACATTCTATCATCAATTAAGGAATACCGAAACCAATTCTTATTGAATGCTAAATTTTTAAAGGAAAAAATAAAGCAAAGGCAAAGGGAAACCCTATCTGAGAATGATAGAGGTTGGTGCGTGGGTAAACAATGTGCACGGTAACTCGATAAGAAATTTTGATCAGAAGGGTAAAATTGCTTTATCGACCAAGTAAAGAGACTGTTTCAGGACAAGTGGGTCAGCGTGCACATCCCTGTAAGAGTGCTCTGTCTGTGTCTACCTATATTGCGGTTTATGTTTAAGATGTCCGAATATCAACTTAAGATGTTACGTCATCCGACAGATCAATAAATGAACCCGATCGGCCGTGATTTTCAGGCCGGCATAGGGGGATAAGTTCTGAATCCGATAGTGTTTAAGTGTTGGTAGAGAGTCACCACAGGAGAATCAGTTTTGGAACGATGCGCCATGTGGGAAATTCGGAATGGAAAAAGTTCAAGCGATGATGACGCTGGACCAACGTTTGATTCGGGTTCGGTAAACGGATAATCATATTAAAACTTTGAACTTGTCTTAAGTACGGACCGAGTACCGATCCTTGTGGAACTCCGCGGACAGCCTCAATCGGTCACATGCTAACTTCATTCGGTAGACAACAACATTATATTCAGCGAGTAGCTAAAAGAAGGATTGTCCTAAGTCACAAAGAAACGAGGAGAATATGACGGCGGATTGAATACACACACACGCACACAAATATGGCCTTCGAACTATACTCAGGTGTACAGTACTGCTTGAGCACTGTTGTCCAAGGATAGACATGAATATCCTGTCCTCCAAGTCTGCGGACGAACATCGTTGCATTTCAAGTGTGTTTAGAAGACAAGTAGACAGAGTTACCTCACACTATCCAGGTCAAGGTTGTTACAAATCGCCTTCATCTGAAAAATATGTAGCAGTAAGCAGACTGCAGCTTCTTGAATTGCAGATTGTGAGTTTGCGCTTGGTTCAGACATTGTTTAAAGAAGGTCGATTCTCCTATCACCAATTGCTAAAGTGTACAACTGCTGTGGTAAGCTGGAATACGTTCTCCTTATTATAGGCAGCTGCAACGGTCCGATTCGTGTAATATGAGGAGATATGGATTATTCATTCACATTGACTGAAAGGGAGACAAATTTGACAAATCATACCACAATTTGATGGAGCTCACGGATGCAGTAAAATCCGAGAAATTACGAGAGGGGATATCACTTCAAAAACCAGATAACAAATTGGGGAAATTGGCTTGTCTCAGCCACGCGAACAAAAAAGGAAAACACAAGGCGTTGGTGACAACGTTTTAACCCTCTTCGAAGGTCTTTCTTATCAACGCCTTGTATTTTACTTTTCTCGTCCGTCGTGACTAAGAAAAGCTAGTTTTCTCAATAATTATGAACATGACGCCCAAGCTTTTCAGTGAAATCCGTTACATTAATGGATCTCGGGTCAGATACCAAATTGTTTCAACAATTCATTTTGTCAGTTTCTTGGAACTATCCGGTTAAAAGTAGAAAATCATCGTGGAAGCAATAAAGAATCGGAACAATCGAAGCATGTTGGAGAAAAGCAAAACACAGAAAAAACCATAAACGTGCAGAAAAATCATGCCATGATGAGACTGTCAAATTACCATTGAATCATTCTATCCTCCACATATTTGAAAAGGATTTTTTCTGAAGGCCAACATCGAGCACCGGAAAGGCTGTTTCATCCTTCTCACGACGGGGAGAAAATCAAAAATCTTATTTGTGGCAGAAACTTTTAGTTCTGAGCTACACAACCGACGGACAAACCACATGGAGGACACGGGTTAATTAATCGTATGCATGCATTGATTGAACTCATACAATGACCTGAATTTCACCACAATTCTTCCTCTCAACGCTCAGCGCTTTCAGACTCAGTTACGCAAATGGGTATGGTATTGTAACACTTGCCAACTGCGCCAGTAATATTTTATCGTGAGTGCTTGTATGTCACTGGATCCTTTTGGTTCACAGCGTTTTGTTTGCTTACTCCTGCACGTTTGACTTTAATCATGACACTCGGAACACCTGTCTGCCAATGCTTCCTTGTCAACCCGTGTCCCACATCCCTAAGGCCGTTTCTCGTCGTCGTTCGTCGCCCGTAAAGCCTCGTACCGTCTTCCGCTGCGAGAATACGAGCTGAGGCACATCCTGTCGCGCATATCCGTTCACTCCGCTACGCAGCGAGTGCTCGGAGTATGTTCGCATCACGGTACTACTCCCCATCAGATAGAACATAGATGTACTAGTATCAACGTTTATTGTTGCTTCTATTAGTTGAAAGCCTCAAGGTTGCGCCAATTCAAATCGTGATAGAAGAGAACAAGGAACATTGTAGTAGGAGAACCAGATCGGAACAAATGCTATTCACCCATAGCTATCTATATACATACAGGTAGGCTATTGGAAACTGAAATGTACTTCCATATTGAGAGTCATACTGCAGGAGTTCGATCAATATCTGTATGGTCTTGGAATTTCCGTGCAAGTTTATCAAATCAAATGGGTCTATGTAAGGTTCTTCTATTTTTTGAGTGCCACTTCTTGGAAATTTATCAATACCCCACATTTTCAGTGTCTGTGAATTCGTATGAAATGAACAAGATCTATCCAATCTATTCTATCTATTCATTTGACTTACTGTCTCTTTCACTCTCTTCTTCTTGGATACACCTATCGAAAATGCTGACGCATACCTTTTTTGCCTGAATCGTTTCTCGCATTCTGTCCTCACATTTAATCTTTAATACTCCCTCAAACGCGTGCGCACTCCTCATTCCCTTAAAGCAATGAACGTTTTTCTTCTTTCCACGGTGTGCACACGCTCATATCTCTCTGTCCAAATGCATTGAATTTACATAAGTTGTATCATTATACTTCCTTGTGGATAAACTCTTCTCTTCTCAACTCTTCGTCCTTCATTCCGAGCCAGCGGTTCAGTTATCCCCTTCTATGATCATTATCTCAGACATATATACAACATCGATAAGGTTATGCCTCAGTTCTATACGGTCTTAGGAGTGCATGCCCATCAATGGTTGTAATTACCCGTAATGTCAGCCAGTTGGTCCAAATCTAGTCGCAATTCGAACAACTATTTAGTTCCGCGTATGACCGTCTTTTGTGGCAGACATTGTTCACGAATGACCATCAAACGACCCACCCTCACCACATGGAATACGAAACAATGAAGTACCCGAGAGTTCATGTGCACAGTAATCATTCAGTTGGTCTATCAACTTAGTTAATCAGTCTTTTCTTCAGACAAGAAGTTTTCGGAGAAATTGGAAACTCCTGTTAGCCGAACCACATTACAGGCCGCATTTTTTGTGACGTGTAATAAGCACGGTTAGGGTTGTGTTTTGCCTCAGATAAAGAAATGAGTGTTCACGCGGACAACATGGTTTATCCAGTTTCATTTTTCGGTAGCAGTTTAAAGAACAACTTAGGGCGTCTTGAACAATGACGCCGAGATCCTTCTCATTCGAAACGTACGGAAGTTGTTGATCTCCTAGGAAATACGGAAACCGAGTTTTGTGTCGAAAAGATACGACCGTACATTTCGATGCATTATATACCATGTCGCTTTCGATCGACCATTGAAAGGCAGCATTAAGTGGTCTTTGGAGTTCTAGCGAGTCCTCTGATTTTGTCACCGTTTTTCATATTTTTGAATCATCTGCAAACATTAATGTTTGTGTCCCGAGAATGTCTGTTAGGTCGTTTATGAAAACAAGGAAAAGTTGAGGGCCCAGCACGGATCCCTGTAGAACTCCTGGTGATAGGCTGATGGGATCAGAAACCCGAACTGCCATGGTGCGTTGTTGAAGAAATTCCTCTATCCAACGCAGTAAAAGTCCCCGAATTCCGTAGTTGTGTATTTTCCTCAGCAGTATTTTATGGTTCACTCGGTCGAATGCGTTGGAAAAGTCGAGGTACAAGACATCCACTGCATCACTGTGATCAGCTACTTTTGTCTGCTCTTCTCGGACCAGAAGCAGGTTAGTGGTACACGATCACTTGCGACGAAACCCATATTCAGCAGGGGACATGTGATGTGTGACACTAACCTCGAAATTCATTGTACGCTTTAAATGCATTGAATATGCGTAGTATACGATTCGAAGTTGTTCTATTTCGGGGATTGGTATTGCGCGAATTCTGGAATCCCATTTTAAATACTATTCCAAATACTACATTTGGCGTCGCGGCCGGTCTATTGAACAATGAATTCTACTCCCCTAGAATCTCTTAATCTTAACTGCAGTGCACGCGATATCGAGGATTACTTTGAACGTTTTGAGCACCTGCTTCTGTACCGTACGATGATTTAAAATCCCTCCTCCTCCAGCATGTGA
>UZAN01000204.1:0-12819 GCA_900618425.1 Echinostoma caproni | reverse complement strand
GGAAGTCAATATTTTTTTCTTTTACGTCTTTCTGTCTGTTTAACTAGGTTGCCAGTATAGCCGTCTGTTTAAGCGAGTATTTGGCAAATTCAAACTTATACTGTTCACACGGTGTTCATCAGCTATTCAAGCAAATCAAGCCATTCCAGCGATGGCAAGATTGTGGAACGTCCACAAAGAATAGCCACCAAAATAGTCAAGGGACTGCATTCCACGACTTACGTGGAAAGAGTGGAATCATTAGTATTGTACTTCACACACTACTACCAAATCGAGAGGACTTGATATTGGTGTACCAAATAATGCAGAAACGTTTTCAACTATGTCGTTCACTGTTAAGCTTGTCACAACATAACATTTATAACAGTGAGCACTCATTCAAATCAATGCTCCACAAATCTCGACCAAAATGCCGGCGTCAATCACTTAACCTCAGAGAGTGCAGTGCTTGGAATTCTCAACCCTTCACATTGTTTCTGCGCTAACAATTATTTATTTCAAAAAGATTCTGGGTGAAGCGTTGTTCAATTGTTGAAGATCGACATCGGTAGCAGTGCATGGAACAAAGAAAATTTGTGAAATTCCTCATCCTTGTATGAACCACAGCATCAATAATACCTTCGTAAACATAGGTTCTATCTCGGGCAATGAAAATAATTGAACATTTGCCTTCCGTGAAATCTAAGGGACAAGATTATCTCTTGGATCATCAGAAAACCTGAATTCGAATAGTTATCTAAGAACAAGTGGAAAATCTCTCCATTAGTTTTTCTTTCACGACGCCTATACTGGCAACCTAGTTAAACAGACAGAAAGACGTAAAAGAAAAAAATATTGACTTCCAAATAAACAACCAAACCTGGCAAGTGTGGAGAATACTTCCTAGATGGCTGACGACCGAAATACGGAGGTTCGACACTATTCAAACTATTCGCAAACCAAAAAGCATCGAGAAAGCTAAAGTTTAACAAACACGATAAAATGAATCATTTGTAAAGGTGGTGATATCCGCCCAACAGAGAGAACACTGCAGCTTGCTATTAAACGTCACAACACCTTCACTCTTTTCAATTCATAAAGACCGAGGAGGACATAATTGTGATTTAGAAAACACTCAGGTAGTAAATCAGACCAGCAACAACCACGCAATCGAATTTATTGAAGCGGATCATTCACAGGATAACTCGGTCAACCGGCATATTGACAGCAATCAGGAGTTATTTAGAAGGACTATTCCAGCCTCTCTATCTGGTCTCGAAAGAATAACATCTCGGTTTCCCTTCAAGTCCTTCAACCGTTCGCGGTGCTGTGCGGTTACTAACTCTTCAGTCCGTTATTTACTGTCAAATAGTTTATAGCAGGTGCTGACTAAACCCTGAGCAATCAGGTCTACGTTTTCGGGTAACAAAGAGACCAATCAGCGCAAAGAAAAGGTTTTATGCCACAGGATAAATGTATCATTCAATCGATTGGCCAACGGCTAGCAATCAGACTGCTTGTGTTAACCTATTATTCTATCTGCACAAGGAGAATTAAAAACATCCACTTCAGTGACACCATGTCTGTGAATACCATTCTCGGTTCTATGTGAGTAGATGGTCGCTTGTCAGCGCTCACCTTGACCGGTGATGAGACGTTTACGATCTAGTTACAAAGCTTGAAGAAGAACTTAAAACCAAGTTATGTATCAGTTAGTCAGTTTCAAATGTTTCTTCTGATATCATTCCGTCATGCAGTAATGTAACGTTCATTTGTTGCCAGATGGCTAGTTGATTCTTAAGCTCGGCATGGTCCAAACTGCTCACCGAATTTGTTGCAGCGGTAGGGCCTGATCTGATTGTTATGAGATGAAATGCAAAACGCTACTGTAACCATTTGTCAAACCATTTTGTTGCAACACACCTGAAGATATAAACAGGCTAAACTGATTGGCTGACGTTGAAACCCCTGAGGGGGTTCGGAGAAGAGCATTTAAAATTGACGTTCAGGACTGAAAACCGACAATTAAGGACAGACAAAGAAGAGAATAGTTTGCATAAAATTACCGATCTGCAAGATGAGCTGATTACGTTGGGTTAGTTTCCGTTCCGTTTACCCCCAATTCAGTGAGCGTGTAACATTACCCGGGGGAAATCTGACACTTATTTAAATTATTGTTTGGTTTGCATGAACCAATTTTAGCTTACAAAACTTGCCCATTTTTGGGATAATGTTATCAACAGGTTATCCAGAAAATTCAGATAGAAGAAGCGATCAGAGAGTGATTCATGGTCATTTGGCCTCCAACACAAATTAGAAATAGGGCGTCCCAATCTCGGTCGGCTGTGCACCTATTGCCAGTTTCTTATAAGACGAAAAGTTGGATCACACGCAGCAATATCTGTGACAATTTGAACGGATTCCATGTGATGACACAGTTGACAGCATCATAGGCACTGAATCCGGACAAGGACTAAAGTCTGGAAGCACAGAGACGAAATTCCGCAATATGATATTCCAAACCACGTCCAGTCGCATAGCTCTATTCCAGCTGGCACGCGTAGAACTCATTCAACTCATGTGCAGTGCTGATCCAAATTAAACTCCTGGTGAATAAGGAAACCTGGCTCAAGAGGTAAGGACAACAGCAAAACAAGAATATTCGTCTGCCAGATCACCGTTAAAATTCTCATTTTTTCGTATCAATGTGTGCCTATAGACGATAAGCAAAACTTGCTCACTTAAATGTGCCGGGTATTCAACAAGCTGCTTACGAAAAATACTTGAAATAGCGAATCTCTTGATCATAAAACATGGGCATCAGCCACTGCATTGTGAGATTAGAAATTCAGTTGTCTGAAACACTCGCACATTTTCGCGGTTTTGTTACGCCTCATAGTGTGAGGAAGATTAATCGGGACAAATCCCACAAATTTGCTTCGCACCCATACGAGGCGGTAATCGGTAACTTGGGACTTATGAAGTCAAACCACTTAAGGCCACAGTAGGATAGGCGTTTATTTAATCTAGAAGATGATCGGGTTGCCAACCACTGCAGTTTGGTGGCAGTGGACGGGTTCAATCTCGTGGCCCAAAACATGTTGTTTGCAGTGAGTTAAATCACTTGATATCGACCGATATCAGCTGCTCTATGGTCCCCTGACACTACAGCGTGGCAAATTTGCACCTATAAATTCCTCGTGAATATCTTTCATCCATCAGTCCACAGGAGTCAATGTTAAACGATTAGTGTATGTTGTTAGTATATGATCTTTCTACTGCTGATCATTCTGCTCCATAAGGGTGTCAAAGTCAAAGTCAAAGTCAAAGTTTTATTATGGGAATAGCTTACAAGCTGGTGCTTCTCTTGTCCCATAGGTCATTTACACAGATGAATAGTTAAACATCAAAAAAGGATTCACATAAATTTCCGGACAGAAGATCATAGAGAATGTAGGCTACAGTGAATTTCCGTTTGCTTTTAGCGGTGTACGAATGTGAGGTGTGCCAAGGTTTTGTCGAGTCTCTGTTTGAAAGATTCAATAGTGGGTGCACAAACGACATGAGATGGAAGGGCGTTCCAAGATCTGCATACTCTGACAGAAAAAGACTGGCGCCAGCAATCCAGTCGACACTTGAGAATCAGTAATTTGAAACGATATCCCCTTAGGTGTACATTTTTCGATACCATGAGTAGCGATCGACACGGATGGTTTGGGTTTAAGGCATAAAGTAGTCCTATAGTGATGCACTTACTTTTGTGTCCATGTATCCCTTAAATGGTGTGCTTCACTACACGCCAGCTGCTCTTTGCAGGTGGTAAAGAAAAATTGCACTATTCATGCTTGATTTTGTTTACCGTAAGTACTATCCGAATGACTGCATAACTGTATCTAACCGGGTTTGTGGCCGCTGCAATCAATCTGGTATGCTCTTACGATAAGCTGCACATAACCAATGATCAACAAAATAAGAAGTTTGTTCTTTTGTTTCCAGGGTAGAGTTCACACGCTCTCTTCACGATCATCTCTCTTACTGAATTGAAACAAGGCATTTCATTTTCCGTATTGTACCCTGAAACGTTTTCTGTCTACTACAGTATTTTAAACCAGTGTTTAAGAATCTCTGTGTGATAAAAAAATCCTTGATTGCAGTCACTGAGCCTTACTGCCAAAACACGTGTAACATTATAAAACATCTTCCGAAATTCGGACCGATATGATTATCCCCATTAAATCGATATACGTCTCCTCTACTTGAACTCACTAAATGCTAAAAATTTAAGTTTCTACCATTTTTTGATCTTTTTTTATCTATGTGCTACTACGAGCCGGACAGCAGTACAGTTAGCCTAAAACGCTGGTTAAGCTGAAATTCAGTTTGGGTGTTCTTTTTGCCACTGACGTTTAAAAATGTTAACACTTGTAGAATTATTTTCTCAATAGGAATTCGAAAAAACTTTGCAGGACGCATTTCCGAAATTGGTTAATCGCATTTCAACTGTTCTTTACCGTAGATTAAAAGAATCTGTGCGGGTCTACACCACACTCGTGCAGCACCATGAACTTTCCCAAATCTGTTCATCTCATTGCAAAACTGTTTGATTCTCATGCAGAGAGATGCGTGTGATATTATCGCATCTCATACATAAAATTTCTATAATAGTATTCCCTTTCATAGTTGCTTTCTTCCGAACTACTACAGGTTTTATCTTTGCAATGAAGGTCGCACTCGTTCAAATATCGACACAAGGAACTGAGAAGACAAGCAGTGTATATCCACTGTCCCGTCCAGGATTTGTGATACGGACCCATCGCATGCAAGGCGTGTGTTATCGCTGTACCAACCAACTCATTCCAGGGACGAACAAAATTGCCAATTCATATCTGTTCAGATGTCGTCTTCAGTCAGTTCATTTCGGTCCGACAGCAACTAAGGGAGACATAACTGACTATCTGTTAACTCCAATCGCAAACCCCCCACCAAATCAGGTCTTTCATACAGGTTACGGTTCATCTGGCCTCAAACCTACTAGACTAGTGTAGCATTTCACGTTTAACTCACAGTTACTTTTGACTAGTGGTGTGGGATAAGTAATCTTGATGGATTAGAACTGACCATGGGTGTGAAGGTGAAGGATGGTCTGATCTAATCAATCAATATCAATTGTCCCGCACCACTACTCACAAGGAAATGTGAATTAAATGTGAGTAACTGAGATCATTGCAGGGGAAATGAATTTTGAAATACATGTTTTACGTCTATCGCTATCGGTGTGGGTATGATAATGGAATTTGAAAAATAGTTCAGTACTGAGAGTCTTGTTGCACGAATTCGATCGACACAAGTTTATCAGGAGACATTGAATCATAATATGGGAGAGAGATGTAGTTTGCTACACATTACCAAATTAGAATCAAGGTAACACGAATTCTTCTCCCGTCGACACGTTTATATCGACTGCTCACTGTTCCGTTCGCGAGTCATAGGTTTCAGCCAAATAGGTAAGCCCTAGTGATTTAGCTCCATCGAAGTGATAGTTTGTTGCTAACACGTATCCCACTATTGATGTTTTTTTTAAAATCAAGACATGTTTGACTGTGATTACGCAGTATCCATTCTACTGACCTTCGTTTAATCAATTTAGTGATGATGGTTCGGTATCTGAGGAAGCAGAATACTGCAAATCCTAGTGCCGTTGCTTTTGTCATTGCAGCGACTTTGCTGCGATGACAAAAGGAACGTGCGTGCAAGTCTCATAATGCATCAGTTGTCAGGCATTTGTCCAGGCTCAGCAAAGCTGATGTAAATACGTTAGACACATTATTTCTCATAGAATTCCAAGGAACGAAAACAGCAAACATTTGTGGCAAGGTATAAGAACTCTCTGTGGAAGGATAAAAGGTTGAAGCTGAATGTGGATGTTGGTGATTTCAATGCCGCATTCTTACGCCAGTTATCGGACATTCTTCTTGCCTACTCATCACAAAGAGTTTTTAATGTGGAACCATTATCATATTGTGATGTGTTAAACCTTTTAGGAAAGTTGCAAATCGTCTTCTGCTGCAGGCCCGAATGATTTACCTTGAGTCTGCTTCAAATTCGGTGTTGCTTCCCTAGCTGGGGCAATCACCTGCATTGTAAATGGATTTCCCAACACTTCTGCTCTCGCCGACTGTTGGAGTCTGGTCACAATCATAATAATCCCTAAAGCATACGAATCTTCCATCCTCTCAAAACGCTTTCGTCTCATGGTGTTATCATCTTCAGCTCTTAAATTGGCTGAAAAGGCAATCTTCAAACGCCTTCAGCAGTCTCTAAATATCGCCGATGATCCTTTGCAGTTTGCTCACAATCCTGATAGATCCGCCTCGGACGCAATCTCCACCCTTATTCATTTTATCACTAAGTCTTTGAACAACTCTGTCAACTGCGTTTGGTGTGTTTTCCTGGATTACTCTTCAGCACTTGATTCCATTCCTCGATCTAAGCATTACAAAAACTGGAATCGTTTGTATGGCCTAAGCAATTGTTAGCTGGGCTGTCCATCTATATACTGATAGGGTACAAACCACTATATTGAGGAAAGTTTCATATAAACCAGTTCACTCTGCTCAACCCTATTTAGTTCTGATGACCTCATCATCTGTTTTCTTCCAACTCGCTTGTACACATACACATTCATCTAACAGCCACGTGGGGCATTTTTTATTAAACTAGATGGATCCGTTAAACGTGTTAGCGATTGAAGCGATATATTGGAAAGACGTTTCCTCGCGTTCCCATTTTTCCCCTGGGCATCCATGGGAATGGTGTAGGAGCTTTTCAACTATGGCTTATTTAACCTGCCTCAATAACAAGATTTGCCTAAGTGAGTCCTCGATTTTGTTCTGCTTAGACCTTCCTCAAATGAATAAAGAAAGTGTCTACCACAACCGCACTAGGGGATGCTCCTTTTGATTTAGCCATATACCAAATTAGTATTTTATATATTCTACGTTCCAAGTGACAGGATGAGCCGTTCAAAAGCATACCCGTTGACACAATATCTTATTTTGTTCAGTGATGATTAATTTCTAACAGTGAATGGGAGCTAGACGCAAACCGGATCGCGTTACATGTCAACCTTGAGGCTCGCTTTCTTGTTTGAAAAACAGGACGGTAACTGCCTTCGCTTCGGTCGCCAAGTAGTTGTCCAATATTTAAAATTCCCGAAAGCACTGTATGAGCAATGAAAACGTTGCGCTAAAATAAAATTTCAATCAATAGAATTGATAACTGTACACCAGTTGGCCTGAAATATCAAACTTTAGGCTTAACCCATCGGGAGTGAAAATCTTTTCGAAATGATATTGACGCAGATGTCGAAAATTTAAAGCAAAAGGAAGTGCATGAGGCAGTACTTTATCCACCACTTCCGCCGGGTCTTGGAGAGTGAATTCGTTCCAATTTGGCCAGGGAGAATTCAGTATCACCCAACTTTATTTCTAACTTAGTGAAGCCAACCCGGAATAAGGGGGACAATTAACAATATAAATAAATATTTGAATGAAGCCCTGCTTCTACTACTTGAATCTCAAGTATAGAATTTCCATACGTGAAGTGTGAAGAGTAGGGCGGTGGTGGCGAGGTGGTTAGGTCACCAAATGGTGACCTGGGTGTCCCGGATTCAAACCACTCCACCGCCGCCAGTCTGCCCTATATGTGCATTTTCCCAGACAGCCGTTGTATGGCCGCAGCCCCTTCCTGAAAGTTGACTGTACATTTGTAAATTCAATAAATAGAAAAAAGAGGTAAAAAGACATTTATTTATTTATCTTTAAAGAATGAAACGGCAACTGTTTGCAACTGTTTAACCGAAATCTAACTGAATATTATAAATTGTGATCAATAGGATCGCTTTTTTCCCATTGGTCACGATTTATTATATTCAATTAGATTTCGGTTAAAAGCAATCATATCCATATCCAAGCAAAAAGTAATTTCGGTTAAACCAAATACAACAACAAAGCTTGTTGTCGTCATCTACTTAAGAACATCTCCAACCGATTCATAACCCTGGATGCTAGTGCCTGATGTGCCTACGTTGTGTCTGTGGAGTCCCGGGCTCACCATCTTCAGTTGGGTCGACAGATTGGCACAGCTGATGAAAACCGAAGTGCACTGCTTCCTAGCTTTTCACTTCATGCTTCATCTGCTCTGTACACAAATAAATTCACCATGCAACGGTTATTAGTTAGTAATTGTCACCGATGCAAAAACATCAATTTATGAACTATTTGTTCCGACAAAAATTGAAGCCAAAGCGCTAATGAGTACAGTACCCGTCTGAGCGTTTAGTCCGTCAGGGTGATGTTCCCGGATCAAAGTGAACTATGATAGTATTCCCATTGGAACACTGTAAGGTTTAGATGTTTCACCAAGCGTGCTCTCCTGCTCTCCTGGCGTCCTTGAACAAATCAATCCAGTTGATCGCCATCTGTCATAAACCACCCGGATATCGGAAAGCTGATTGGCATTACTTCCAGGGTTCTCTCATTTGCTTGCTGGTTACAAACTTTCCATTTCATGAGCACTATTTGATCTCCTAAAGCAACCGATGAACGTAGAGTTTCAAAGTGCCTACAGATCTGTCCAACCTGCCAAACATGCTTTGTGGTTTCCTTCAAGATACGGTGGACTGTATGATGCAAGGTCACAGTTTGGTTTGTTTTGACGGTATTCCGAGAAAACGCTGGTGAGACGAGAAATTTATGGGAGAATTGATACCCAACCAGTGTTGAAGGCGAGAAGTACGACTTGTGGTAGCACGGTAGTACATTATCCGTTCGCTATCGGTAGACAAATCAGATGGCGTATAAAGTAAATTTTTTAGGTGCCTACCGAAATCGTCGAAGTACCCGGTATACGTGCCTATTGTTGTAATTTTGCCATTCAACCTTTTTGTATTCTGCAAAGCATGCCGAAAAACCTATATATTTTCGGTGTATAAAGATATTTTCATTTGGCTTCATTTGACTTCAAAAAGCATTTCACTGACCGACAAATTGCTCGCACTGAGCCTTCGCTTACGTAGCATCAAGGCTCAATGGGCATCAAATATCCTAATGTTTTATGGTCTATAAATACGATCATCTTGATGTTGTTGCACAGTATGATCTGACCAATCATATGGGTTAATCCTCACTGTTTGAAGTATTCTGAGCCTTGGTAAATCGATGGTCCCGGCCAATCTCCGTTAACCAGTAGGCAATAAATCGGTACTTTATTCAAATAAAAGTTTTGAAAGATTCACTGCAAACCTCATAGCATAGGTAAACATAAAATTTAGAAAATCGTTTTCCTGTTATTTTGTGCACCCTATTCGTCATTCATTCATTCATTCATTCACGGACAGAAAAGAGTGGAAGACATCCGAAACTGGCTTCAAACAGAGAATATTTTGGGCGCTCACATCGACACATACTCGTCTAGGGAAATAAACTGCCATTGGAATTTCGCATCCTATGCAATCTTCTTCGGATATCATACTGCACTTAATTTTCAAACGATCAAAGGTTAGCAAATCTGCATAGCACAACCAATCATAGTATACCTCAGACAAACAAGCTTTTCCAAGGGCACACAGTTTGTGTACAACTTAGGTGTGAATAGCCCAAGATCTGCTGCCTGCCTAAAGGGCATTCCTCCTTTTTATCATTTTTACTGTAAAGTAATATATTCTCAGTTCCACTGCATTACCTTGGTAAGACTCGATTTGGTTATAGAGTTACTTCAATAGCACAGAAGAAGAAACCAAATAGTGCACGCCAGCCGGTGCACTGTCCCTACCAGTTGAGCTTTTATTGCAAACAACAGGGAATATACCACAAAGCAATTGGAATGTAAACCAAACATGTCACGGGTGAGTCATCACTTGACAATGTAGTCACAGTTGAAATCCCATACTGAGAGTCCCGAGAGGGGAAACTCTCACAAAACGGAATTTCAATCTAATGTGCAACTAGTAAAATTCACAACCGGGTAGATGTTCTTCTTTGGAATTATTAGCAAACATAACACTTCACGAGCGACGAAAACATAATGGGAGCACAGGTTTACTTGTGGTCCTTTTATGATACATCTTCTCCTGCGGCAACCACAAATAATAGGATGAATTTGGATAGAAATGTGCAATTCAGAGTGTTTATCTCTTTAAAAGTCACTGCTCTAATAAGTATCGGTTAGATGAAGATTTTCGGAAGAAGGTGTACTTGCCAATCATGACAAAGATGTATCAGGAGTAGGCAGCGTTTCATCTCAGGGGTGTTTGCAAGAGAGTAGTAACATCCGGGTTCTGTTTCCTTGAAATCGACTTTAAATATTTGAATCCAATGACTTGAAAGTTTGATCTGTTTTGATCATTGCATTATTTGAGGATAATAACATATTTTCTTATATTAGGGACATTACTTTATTGATGAGTCAGTACAACAGTTTCTTCTGGGTTATTCAATGAACTAAATGTTGAATATGGAGTTTCGTAAATATGCGGGATGGCTCTCTCTCTGTTTCAACAATCAGGGTTTCCATTTTCATAAGAGCTAGAAGAGGCTCGTTGATCAAAAGATGTGTCGAATTAAATTGTTTTGTGGTTTATGCTCACCTTTACTCAAACCTGTCTCTCTCTCTCGACCCAACGAATGTAAACAGCTGATGCGATTCCCATGAAATAGTTGAATTCGACGCACCTTGTGATCATGGTGCCTCTTCTTGTTGTCATGAAAATATATTCATTTTGTTGATATCAAATAGTTGCAGGTAGTCAAGATTAATTCAGTATTATTAGGATGTAAAAACGTGGACAGGATACACGAACAGTTTTAAAAATTCCCTATGTTGTCGAAAATAGAACAGTGGATATAAGTGTGAACTAATTACGAGACTAAGGGAGCTCAAAAACAACGAGAAAATTGTTGTGCGTATAATATATAGAGAACAAAATTACGGAAAGGACCTCAAGCGATTAGTAATTCTATTAACCAAAATGTTACTGAGTTAAACATTCACAAGTATTTGTGGTTGCTGAGTAAAATCCTACCAAATCCATTCTGTCACTTTTCATGAGAAAATGTGGACGCAGTTGAATGTTTAGAACTTTGATCAGATCAAAATGAATTTGTTGTGACAGGAGAACCTTTTTTTAACGCAATCTGTATCACATAATCCCGGAAATCCGAAACAGAGGATTACCTATAGCCCACAACAAAGCTGCTCTGACATTTAGACGTATGGATGTACGGACACCAAAGTTAGGACAGGGTTTCCTTGGCGGGGATCGGTGAAAATCCAACGAGCAGTAACTTCGTTTTTTTCAAAACCGGAATGCCTTGCCACATCGCATTTGGCTACCAGTGATTGAATGACTACCCTTTTCGGTCAGGCAATATATTGTCCGAACCAGGTATACTTTCTACGTCGTTTATCGTGGGGCGATGATTTCCGATTTCAAGCTTGGATTATCGAAACACTTAAGCGGGTAGTAATCGTGAGTCTTGGTCATCAAAGGGTTCACCACTTCAGTTGTTTATCCCCGAGAGAAATTTCAGGAGGCTCGTCGTTGACTCAATGAATGCGGTCAAGTGGATATCCTGCAACTAGCCTCAGATTTACATAATGATGATTCAAAAGAACAGCAAAACAAGTTCTTGATATGGCTCACTCTAGTTAGTTTACGTGATTAATTCACCTCAAATTTATGCACTCGGTCGATCGATGGGATACACTGGATTAAAAATGACGAAGTAAATTTCCTTTCGAATGATCAAGTTCACTTAAGTGACCTTGAACACTTGGCCTGCAATGAATGAACTTTTAGCAACTCCTGAGTTTTTGTAGAAAGAAGCCAAAAATGTTTATCGTGCATTGTACTGTGTGTATTGTGTCATTGTACAGCACATCCAAAACCACAATATCGACAAATATACAAACGAGGTAGTTAGAGCGATAGAAAAGTGGTTGGAATCAAAAGATGGAATATCTCAGCAAACCCCAGAACGTAATGGTAACAGAGCATATTTTTCAATTGCAAGAGATCAAATGAGTCGTATTAAAAAGAATGTTCGCAGAAGTTGAAATGAATTAGCATTTCTGGTCTCTACCAGAAATACCTCCAATGAGGACGACAGCTTCAAGCCCCCCAAAGCTGTTGACCCAACTTTGAAATGTTAAACAAGCGGTATCCGTATTGCTGTGAAACAGGAATACCATCGAATTTACAGCGTGTTTCATGAGGATACCAATGATTTCTGAACAAACTGAATGGATTCGAGGATATCTAGCAGTGATTCCAGCAAACTGATCTTTTATCTCCCAGTTGCACAGAATTGAGGTTTGTACTTTATGGACTATATGTCGGTCATCCTGCTGTATAAGTGAAAAATATTTTGCTCTTACGCATCGACCTCGAACCTGACTAGTCCAAACGGTAACTTCTTGTAATTCGTATGTGCACACAATCAGATTGATTGTTACATCAATTCAAGCTATCACTGAATGTATCATCTTGAGGAGTGAATATTTTTGGTAGTAATAAAACTGGCACATTTCAAAAAGCGTCTAGGATGGCAAATGAAATATAACAAGACAGGAATAACTACTAACACAATCAACGTTTCACAACAACAGTGACCCAATGTATGATGCAAAGGATTCTGGATTTATAATAAATCATATCAGTTGGGAAACTAAAGAACAGTTGGCAGACGGGATTTTGTGTGTGTGTTTGAAATGAAAATTGTGGATGATGATGACAAACACTGGCTTGGGTTATAAGGCAATAGATGAAAGGCAATACCCTAT